>VYZP01019890.1:0-28384 GCA_013400635.1 Hypocryptadius cinnamomeus
TTTGAGGGTACTCCCATGTGGCTGACTGGATACAGGAGGTACAACAGGAGGGAAACATCTTCATCACCAGGGTAATTCCAAATTCTAAGTCCTCTTCTTCAATTTTGTATTGTACTTTTTATTTGCTGAGTTTATTTTAATTTTCAAACTCTATCATCGAGGCTTTGGGGGCTTTTTACGTTGTTTTAGAAGGGGAGAAAGTGAATAAATACTAGCCTGTACGACTTTTATAGAATTCCTTGTAGCTATTCAGCAGAAAGCTGGCAATGCTGTTAATTTAAATATTTTGTGGTTGCAAAAGCTTGGTTTGAGTAAAGGAAGACTGGGAATCTGAGATGAGTTTCATTTCTTGCCTCAGGCCACACATTTTTCTTTTTTACTTTTTTTTTGGTCTTAGATAGGAAGATCAAGACCTTCACAGTAATTAACCTTAACAAAAATTTGCTGTGATGGGAGCATGACAACAACTACTGTATTTTTTAAAACCTTGAGAATTAGGAAGATTTATTCTACAAGTATGTATATATTTTTCTGTCTTGGAGGGGCAAATCTGCAGTAAACTAGACTTTTGGAGATTTAAAATAACAGAGCTTTGTAAGCCTACAGCTATTAGGAATGTTTTGGATGTTCTTAAATAGTGACTTATGTTCAGAAATGTTAAAAATCTACAATTTTTTTAAGGTGTTATCCATGAATAGTTCTCATGGCTTCATTAGAGTGTGACCATTGTTACAGGAACTGTCCATCTTGCCTCAAAAGACATCAAACATTTTGCCATAGATTTCACTGATGTGCTTATTACACAACCTGTATGGTTGGTACTTGGGATAGTGAACATTATAATCATAATATAAGATGATTGCATGAGGTAACTGCTTTGTCAACTGCTAGTGGTTAGGAGCAGAGCTATCTCTGCAATATATTTACAATTTTTACTCTTTTTTTCTTCATTGCTGAGGTTCTTTGAGGAGCAACAGAACTCAGTATTTCAAGGGTGAGTTTTATATAAAATTAAGGTTCATCTTCCATTATAACCTGGATTTTTTCTGTGTTTTTTCCCTTTCTCAGGAGGATACAGATCATAATTATTATACATCAAGGACGTATGGCCCCTATGATTCTACCAGCCGGGATTTGTGGGTCAATATAGACCAAATGGAGAAGGACAAAGTAAAGATTCATGGGATCCTTTCCAACACCCATCGTCAAGCAGCAGTAAGTTATTTTATCATTTTCTTCTTTGACTAACATGGATATTTTTCCCCAGTGATCCACACAGTAGTATTACTAGATATCATGACTATTGTTCATAGAGCTATGTCTTTGAATTCCAGTTAAGCTATGGAAGTCTTAACACTATTGTTATCAAATAATTCTTTGAACTTTTTGTATATTCTGTAACAGTCCTTCAGAGATGCCTTTACAAGTATATTTAAAATTTTCCTCTGTTCCTGGAGATCACAAACTATCAAATGGTAAACCACTTCTGTTTCCAAAATCAGAGGGAATTTTGCTGTTGAGCTGAATAGTAAAAGAGCTGGGTTGAGGATGAAGTTGATGAAGTTTTAAGTCTCTCATGGAATGTATGTGGCATGTTTGCACTTCTATTTTATATGAGGTTTCATTCTTATATTTCCTTTTGGGACAACTGATAAAGCTCATGAGAATGCAATATAGTAATAGAAATTATGTGATCACAATTTTAGGTTATCAGCAAATAAATAAATTGGAGTGTAAATAACAATCATATTTAACTTACTGTACTCATGTTGCTGGTGAGGTGGGTAAGAAAATAATGGGCTTACACATTTAGAAATGGAAGCAAATACTGTATGATTTAGAGATTGTATTCTCGGTTGTCACCTCTGGCTAGAAGCTGCATACATAGAAGAGCCAATATTAGTATAAATTAAATATAGAAAATTACAGCTCAGGACTCTGGTTGAAGAGACTCTTGTTTCACCCATTCAGCAACTTAGCTCCAAAAGAAAGTCCCTGGGTTTTGCCAGTTTAAAACAAAATCTAGTGAATGCCTTACTTAAAAGTTGTACAGTTTGTAAAGATGCAGAGGTGTTTAACAGTTTTAAAGATGAGAGAAAGCACAAAGTTGAATTCATCTTTTCCTTAGTTAATCTGTTTTCTGGCACAAGCTAGGTGACTGCTCAGAGGAATACAACAGGCAGCAGAAAAAAATACTGTGGTATTAAAGTCAGAATATAGAAAGCAGAGTGAGGTGATAAATCCAGCACATGTAACTGACAGAGAGTCCAATTCAAAAAATATATCCTTCATAGTTAAAAGAGTGTAGGCAGTCAGGGATAGTGCAAATGCAGAGGGTTCAGACAGTTTAGATCTTTGGGGTAGACTTAATAAAACAGTGTATCAGCTAATTTCTTAAGACAATTTGATTCTAATGAGAAAAAAAGAACCTCAAGGGTACCTTAAGGTAGTGAGGACCTCTGTTGTCTGTCTTGTCTACTTTATGTGGTATTCTGGTGCTCTGTGTTGAGGGAAAGAATGGAAATATGCTGAAAGAAAAGCTAATAAATAAATTAAAATTTTTAACCCATGTTTAATTATTAGTAAAGATGACACCCTTCCATGTCTTTGTTGTAAGCACTTTTGTTTCTAACTGGATCTCTGAGATTGTGCAGCTAAAATGTCCAACCCAAGGGGGACATTTTGTTGAAGTTATTCAACTAGAGGCTTGAACAAGGCTGTATTTTTGGTCTGGTGTGGGGTCAGTGTAGAGGACCATTAAGCATGGCAAATGGAAACTTGAGGGCTTCAACTGTTTCTCCCAAAAGCAAACGGTTTAAGACCTTTCTTCTGAATGTCAGGTGCCCCCTCTGCCTTTCTTTCAGCTCCAGCAGAGAAAGCTCTGGTCCCTGTTTAGCACACTGATATCATCGCTTTTCATGCTTACCCAAATATCTTGGTCTATGAACTTGAGTGGCTGCAGCCATATCTACATAGAGTTTTAAAGACCCCTTTTTCAGACCTGTTTCATGTCCCCCTGAAGGATTAAAAGGTACCAGAGAGTCATCCTGTAAGGTTTTATTCCTTATGTATGCATCTATAATTGATTTTTTGTATGTGTGTGTCCAAGTAAACAACATCCACATGTACTACACAACAAAGGTGTTTAACAGAGAGATGTGATTTTTATAGCTGTATAACTGCAGTCATATATTTTGAGATCATACATACCTCAGCAGCAATCTCTTACCTTCTCTTCCATTAACTTTGCCATTACTCTTTTTAAAAGGCCATTTTGCACATCTTGCACTCAATCATTTACATTATATTTTCTAAACATTATTCTCCAATTTGACAATAGAACCAGGAGTTAAATTATCACATGCTAAATATTACAGAATTAATTTAAAATGTCAGAGATTCTTTGAATGTTGACAATTTTGCACTCAATTTGTGTGTTTTCCTTCATTTGGAAGTAAATAATCCTGAGAGTTCCCAGAAGCTGTCTGTTTGTTTTGCTTCTACAAGAAAAGTCATAAGGATTGGAGAGAATCCTGGAGACGATTCATGAGATGGTTTGATTTTATAAACAGCATAGTAATTTTTTTGTGGAAAGTAGCAAACATATATTAATGGAACAATTAAAATGTCTAACACTACAGGATTTATAACACTAGTAGTAAAGGTGTTTTTTCCAATATATTGCCGCCATCTTCTTAACTACATAATAAAATTTAGAGGTGGCTTTGATATGCAGTGGGCTTGAATTAGATATCTAAGAGTTGATTACTCAAACACTGAACTAGAATACAGGATATGTCATACTTGGGATGACAACTCTCTTTACTCCCAGTCCATTCTATCATTTATGCAGGGAGAGAACATTTTTATTTCAGTGAATTGAAAATTCTGATATTCTTTCTTAAAAAAGAGGTATGCTTTCTAGCATCAAAATAAAAGCAGAAGTTTAGTGACTGTTAGAATATCGTGTTTCAAAATAATACTGAAATCATGTTGGTTATTACAGTATTATGCTAAAAAATTGGCTATGTTAAACATTTTTACATTGTCAGAATTTAAGGTATCACATTTTGACTTAAGTCAGTAAGAGATCTATATCGGGTTTGAGTGGAAATGGGATCAAGTTTTTGTTGCAAACATCTTTATACTAATGTTTATATTATAGCCATTTAGAAGACAGATTAGGGGGCACAGTTTTCATTTCAAGTAGTTTAATGGTTACTATGATTCAAAGTGAATAGGTAAAATGGAGGATGGCATATAAACAAAAGAGCAAAAGTTTGGTCAGAATATTGGTATTTTTAACAGAGTTCTTCAAATTATGTTTAGTAGAGCATAATTTAAATGGAGTGCATTCACAGATGTAGCATACTCTTCAGCAGTGAAAGCTGTAGAACATGGTAAAATAATATTTGTGTGAGTTAATTCATGTGCTGTCTTTTGCATGTGCCATTTTTGATTAGAAATATTCAGTTGTACATCCATATTTATGTATATACAGAAAAGGTCATTAGAACCTACTCAGTCCAATTAACACATTGCAAATGGATTTTGCATTCTAATTAAAAACAAACAAAAAATGTGCTAATAAATCCTGTCATAATTCTGTCTTCCATTTAAGTGGAAAGCAAATCTTTCCATCCCTTTCCAAACACTTAAAGTTACTGTAAGTGTTCAACTGCTAATTTCATGCTAAATAATTCTTTAAACATTTCTGGTTGATGTAAGTATAATTCTTCCTGGGAGAAGAAGTACTCAGACACAATCTGAAAATAACAAATACAGAACAGAAATAATGGGAGGGAAAAAAAAGACATGAGTACTTTTCTTCTTCCTTCCTCCTCCCCTTTTTTAAAATGTTTGGGCTGTTGCCCTTTCTTAAGTGGAGTCATCCAAAGTTACGGGTGAGGGACAGTCACCAACAACTCATCTTCACACCAGTTTTTACTTTAGTAAATCCTCCAAAAAAAGGAATGCATGCTCATTTCATATTTACTGTTTGGGCCATTGTGGAAGAGATGTGTTTTTCACGGGATATTATATTTAAACAGTGAAAAGACCATGCTGAGATTTCAGCACTCCTTTCTGCCATGACCACTAATTTATCCAGAGCTTAACAAGGTAGCACACAAGGTGATAATTAAGAGTGGCCACATAATCATTGAGCTTTGGGAACACAATGGAATAGATGGAAAAAGATAAAGCCATAGGCAGAGATGCAAAATGAGTTTGAATTTGAATGTTGCTTTATGGTGAGCTTAGTTGAGAAGAGTTCATTCCCCAAATTACAATTCTCTGCTATGAATTCAGCTGATAGAGGATAGTCACCTGTAGGTAGATAGAGAAAAAAAAAGGTTATTTTAAATTTTTTTTTTTTTTTAAATAAGTATCTTAAGTTATTGCTTCTGTTGAATATTTCTTTATTCCATCTCCTAGCTGACAGTATAGAGAGTTTTAGGGAATGGTGTCATATGGGTTTGATGGAGGAATTGCCTTCCAGTGACCAGCCTTCATCAGACAAGCAGCAGCAGGATGTCAAGGACAGCATTTCAATCTGAAGGCTTGTGTGGCAGAGCAGCAGAAAGCCAGCAGCCAAAGTAGCAGGCAAACTGTAAAACATAGGTATTGCTAAGGCTTTTGATATTGATGGGTCCTTTTATGAAAGAGGTTAAAGTGACAGTTTTTTAAGGACAAAGTCTACAAATATTTTATTAATGTTATTCTTGTGATTGAGTTATAATGTCTGTTCATGTATTTTCTTTTCTGAAGTTTTCTGCTATAATGATTCACTGTTTTAAGTGTTTAAGTGCTTCTCAGAATTCTTTCCTGTTAGCTACTGGCAATTCCAAATTAAGAATAACAAGGCTTCAGTGAGAAAAAAAAAGGCAATGAAAGAGATATTTGAAGTGGATGACTGTTCGTCTTTTTTTCTCTTAATGTTCTGCTCAATATTGATTTTATTTTCTGCTGTTATTCATTTCAGAGAGTGAACCTGTCCTTTGATTTTCCATTTTATGGACATTTTCTACGTGAAATTACTGTGGCAACTGGGGGTAAGTAGCTTTCTAACCATTTACTTTGAATAAGATGAGAAGAGTTTCTTGCAGCTATCTAAAATTTTTTTTCCTCCTGCTTGTATATGTCAAGAGATAAACTGCAGCTTTTATTTAGGAAATTTTCCTGTCCACAAAACAAAAATCACAAAATATCAATATGATGAAAAACTTCCAGCATTTAAGCTGAACTGTTATAAACCCATCTCATTGTAAAACTTTACAGCATTAATCCTTTTCTGTTTAAATATTTCCCCCAGAATTCAGGTGTATGTGTGTTTAGCAGTTGCACTGGAGGTGAGAGTGCTGGAGCCAAAACCAGAAAGCAGACAGGGTTTGCCTGCACAAAGGGAGAGGATTTTCTGCCCAAAGATCAGAAGTGCTGCTAGAAGTATGGCAGTGCAGTGCATTGTCATGGTGTGGTGCAGCCTCTGAAAATGTACCATGGCCTTCCTCTCCTCTTTCCATGAGAGGAGTGGGGTGAGAAGGTAAGGCCAGCTCAGGCTCCCAGTGTGGCAGCTCTGGGCAGCACTGATGGCTCACAGTTGGGGCTCTCCCTCCCACTGCTGCTGGCTGCTGCTTGCACCAATCTCCTGTGCTGGGAACAGCCATCAACTCCTTCTGTTCCATTCCCAACTCCAGCTCCTTGAAAGACAATTTGATTTTAATGAGACAAGGAAAAGGAGATGATGTGAAAGACAACAAATGAGAAAAAGAAGGAGGAGTAATAGTAAAAAAAATGAAAACAGGGAGGCAAACGGCAGCATAATGGAGAGCACACCCAGAGGATCCTCTGGTCCTTGAATGTGCCCAGCAAGTTCATGGACCCTGGCTGGTGGTACTCTGCCTAGAGTTGTGGCAGGACAAGCAGGCAGAAATAGGAGCCACCATCATCAGAAACAATTCTACCCTGCCCCTGATCAAAGTTTCTCCTTCTCTTGCTATGGGGTCCAGATGGACATGATCAGGGAGTATCCATGTCCCACTGGAGTCCTAAATGGGGAGGTTATGACTAAAAGATCAGGGTAGAATTGCAGACAGTGTCTCAACAAGAGTGTGAACTGTAACAGAGATTCCTGCCATGCTCCCCATCAGGATCTCCATTTTGCTACCAAAGCAGAATGCAAGTGTTGGACAAAGGTGAATAAAGTCTGATATCACAGTGATTTGCAGTAGAATGATAAAAAAGGATGCAGAATTATGAAGTGACTTCAGTATAAGTTTTCTCTTCTTGATCAGCAATAACATTTTGATGGTGATTTGGATAAGATGAGCCAAGAACCACTGATTTTGAGATTTGTCTGATTTCCATTCTGCTACGCTGTTAGTTTCATTTTGGTGCTTGCTCATCAATGCCTAGTTCTGTATTCTTTATTAGAGGAGCTGCTTTTGACAGGTTTCCAAAATCAAGCACGTGATTAATGTAGCACAAAAGGACAGGATAGATCCTGCAAAGCTAAAACAGCAGTGGTGGGTACAGGGTTCATCCTCTAAATATCTCCTTATTCTTACTACTGCGCTTGGTTCCTTAAAATTTCACAAAGTTCACTCTCTTCAAGTTGTTTTTTTTGTGTGTGTGTGGTCATTCTGCCGAGCCTTCTCATTTAATGGAATTTAAAATATCTGAATTTTTACTATTTTTACTGTTTTCACTAATATACTGCTCTGACCAGTTTCTCCATCAGACACAAAAGACTTGCAAGGAAATTTAATCTCATGAGGTGAACTGTGTAATAGCAATTTGTGATGTACATATTTTTTCCTTTTGATACAGAGTAAATGAGTAATTTAAGTGGTTTTGTCTTTTGTTTTCTTTTTTTTTAAAAAGAAGAGTCAGAATATAAAAATGACTGCGGCTCTGCAGGGCTCTTTTCTCTGGCTATTAATGGAATACTGACTGATAATTATGCTTTTCTTTTGGCTTCATTTAGACTAAATAAAATATTATTGCTGTAAATAGATCTATGGATTATTGTCAAGCTAAATTCAACTTTAAAATCAGTCCTTTTAATGTACACCATTGACATTAGCACAGAGATATTTCTGTCTTTCATTGACATTTCCATGATTTTTCCACCTCTAAATTTATCATGAAAAAGATCTTGTTAATAATAGATTTTAAAATGCTAACTTCGTAACTGTAAGTCATTCTGTCAGTCCAGGATGCAACCTTTATTACAACTATAGGGCTCCTAAACTCATCAGAGCAGGAAAAGAAAGGTTCATTTCTGTACTAACTCTCTAAAAGTGTTTTAATTCAGATATATTTGCAAATTTTGTTGCTGGGCTAAGCATCACACTTCACCACCAATAATTTATGATAACAGAAGATGAACACATGTTCCATGTGCTTCATATACTCTATGGTCTGCTATTTCTTAGTTACCAAGATTTTACAATGTCATTACTGTTATTAGAGACCTGGACTACCTCCAGAGGTTATTCTGACACCAAAAGAATGACAAAGTTAATGTGTACAGAACTCCCACATGACAGATGTCCACTTCCTGGAGAGCAGGATATTATTAATTATGCTGATGACAACACTAAAAACTGGTTTTTACATACAAATCATAAATTAAATATCCTTTTTAGAACGGAAGTCGAGGACAATGGCACAATAAGTCCCTGTCACAATAAAAACATCAACCCCAATGGTTTCTGCCATTCTTCATGAAGTGTGTACTGTGGCATAGTAGGGATCCCAAATTGCTTAGGATGATATTGGAATCACTGTGGTTTAAAACTCAACTTTTTTTTCTCTTTAGCTAATATTTATTTCCTCTTCTGAATAGTTTTGATGACCTGATTGTGTTTAACTAAGAAAATGAAGAATGGGTAGTGAAAAGAAATAGTTTGAGGGTTTTATTCAAATTGTATTTGAAAAGGCTATATATTATGATATAAATTATATATTAGAATTGAAATAATTGTTAACAAAATTAGTAATTGGTTCTTTACTATACAGACATGTCTCTGCCCACATTCCTATCAGTCTCAAACAAGCTGAATTTTGGTTTTTGTGAAGCTTTCTAAAGTTCGTAGCCTACGGGCCAAAAATGTGGTAATTTTGTAAAAAGAAAAAACTTGTGAGATAGCGAGTCATGTTGTGCATGCCAGGAGCTGAGTATGTGAAGTCTGCTTGTTGCCAGTCACTGACACCCCTCACAGAGCTCACTGGAGCTGGGAAAACCCTCTCTTGTGATACACCTCTCCATGCAGTCCCATAACCCTTCTCAAGGGTGTCCTTGAAGCTCTGTACCCCAAATCCTACTGAACATGCTGCAAAATTCTTTGCTGGCTATATTAATTTTCCATGTTCATTGTAGTAAGCCCCTCTTGTTTATTTTCTGTGGGCTTTTGGTTTTGTTTGTTTTGTATCCATGTCCCACCGGAGTCCTAAATGGGGAGGTTATGACTAAAAGATCAGGGTAGAATTGCAGACAGTGTCTCAACAAGAGTGTGAACTGTAACAGAGATTCCTGCCATGCTCCCCATCAGGATCTCCATTTTGCTACCAAAGCAGAATGCAAGTGTTGGACAAAGGTGAATAAAGAGGTTTATCAGTCTCTAATTTTTAGTGCAATTCTATATCAGATACTTAAGTTATTTAGGTGGAAGGTTTTCATGGCATTTTTCATTGACATTAAATTTCTCTGTGGTATTGCAGGGAGAAGGAAAGGCCTTGCTGTGCAAGCACTACCCCGCATTAAGGAAACATAACTACAATAGCAGTAGAAATTGAAGTGACTAGGTGGTTACATTTTTAGATTTATAATGCTGAATATTGAGACATTTTGCCAGCTAGCTTGAAGAAGGCTCCAGGAATGTCCACTTACCCTATGTAATAGCAAATTGCTAAAGTTGAAGCAAGCAGCTGAATTTTTAAATATTGTATTAAATTCTTGTAAGATAATATTTGGTGAATCATCTTTCACTAGAGGAATATTCTAGATGGAGGAATTGTGTGAAATAATTCTGAGGATGCTGCCTGAGCATTTCTACTACTGTCAATTGAAGGAGCACCAAACGAAGAAATAGAAAGCCATCCTAGCAGTAAATTCCAGTGTAATCAAGTTACAGTTGATAATTTTCTAAAGCAGAAATCAAGAACTCTTTGTGTGATCATTACTTCCTAAGGCCAGATTAAAATTTTTCATCAAAACTACAACAGTCCTGTGCTCTATTGACACAAGATAAGAACACAAGCGTTGAAAATACTGAACAATTTTTCTGCTGAAACCTGATGTTATTGGATCTTGCATTGAGGAGCCTGAGCATGGTTCCTAAACCCTGACTAGTCAGGACAATTGATTCAAAGTAATCTTTCATTCTCATGAGGAATCACTCTTATTTCAGTATCAAATTCTTTCTAAGTGTACATATGGTTTGTGGGAAAGTAGCAAAGGCAAAATATCTCTGGTTAGCAAGCTAGCTGGTTAGCTACTTAAAAGCTGAAGTTCTATACAGAGATAACACTTTAAGTTTTCTTTTGGACATTGAATGTGTACAAATCGTTATGGAATTTTGTTCAATTTTACTGTTTTCAATGCAGCAAGGAGGCATATGAAAAATAAGTACCAAAGTGTGGAGAATTCTAATACAATTTGCATCACATTTTGCAGTACTTTCAAGGAAAAGGGATCAATGATAGAGAAAGAGATTCCTTCCTGTGGGGAAGGAATAAAGCCTGATGATGCACTGTCTTAGTCCTACCTTTCTGTGTTGGCAATGCCTCTGAGCAATACCTCTGAGCAGGAGGGAAATTATCACCTACCGCTGGTGGTGCCATGGAAAGAGAAGGGACCACAGGGTCAGGACCTGAGCTTCTTAAGGGTGAGGACAGCTGTGAGTCTGCAGCCTGCAGAAAGTCTATGTTAATGAATTATTTTCCCTGCATCTCATGCACTTATTTTCTTCAATTTCCAGATCAGTGGGTAAGTAGAGTGAAATTTACCCGTCTCTTTGAATTACCAGTGTCCTGACTGGAACATTTTGTTGGAGTCTGTCAGAAATTTCAGCAAGGTTTTTCTGGCTGTTCCTGCTGCTCTGAACATTTCAGCACAGGAGCCAGCAGGAGATGTGTTCATCACTTAATGAAGAGCTCTTTGACAACACAAATTGCCCTAAGGGCAACATCTGTTGAATGGCAAAGGTGATACAAAGCAGAGTGAAACACAGTGTTTCTAGCCAAAATCAGTGCCTCAGATTAGCTTTTGTCTGTTACAGGGGATTACACTTGTCATCACCAGTGGGCAGGTCACTCTGAAGGGACTGTGGAGATCTGGCTGTTGACTAGCTCACAAAATTGCCTTCATTAGCCTTGACTTTTTCTGATGTCTTATATTGCCATCCAGTTTTAACAAAAAATTTTCTCACTGTAAAGCTTCCTTTGTCTGTCATTCCTGTGTCAAGTGTCCTGGGAATACCTCTCCTGTCTTTGTAAGTGACTAACCCCTCCCTGGAAACTCTGCTTTGCCTGCCTTTTCCTGGTGAACCCTTACAACCCTTTCCGTCCCCACACTTATGGTTTATCTTTACAAATTGGATCAGGAGCACTTAGGGCAAAGAGAATGATAAGTTCTAGGGGGAAAAAAGCATTCCATATGCCTTGACATTCCTCTGATCATCATATATTAAGGCATTTTCCAACTTTGTGATGGTTATGGGCAGTAGTGGTACTGAAGTGGTAACAGCTTAAAATGACCACATTTGTGTTCTTGCAAGACTGTTTCATAGCATAACAGATAACTAGCCAAAGCATTTGTCCACACGTAATGCCAAATAAGCATTAAATAAAATTAAATAATTTTGCAGAAAATAATAATAAAATAAATGACTTAATGTTAAGGCAAAGAGCCTTTTGGCCTTCAGGGTAGCCAAAAACTGTTCCACTGAGCACTGGGAAGTTGTTAGGTATAGACTAGTACAGACTATGTCTAAAATGGATCCATGACTTTTTATAGTATAATTTTTTATTAAGCTTTTACAGTAGCATTCAAAGTCTCAATAAATTATGCTATTACATTATAGTAAAGATTTCTAACGTTTGACAAATCTTTATTTTCTCCAGGTACTACAAAATATAATGTTTCTTTGGTTTGGTGCATGCTTATAAGTTTTAAAAAAAAAAAAGCTTCAATGCATTTCTGCCTATAGCTGCTAATTAAAAGAAGAAATTCCTGATAAAGAGTGGGAAACACACATTTTGATTATGTAAGGCAGCAGCGCATAAAAATTATGTATAAGTGTGGAATTCCAACACCAAATGAAATGTGGTCAGTTCATAAATCTTCTAGGATTTGTAAAATAGTACTTGGATAGAACTGTTTCCTAAAGCTAAAATTAAGGTCATGATAATATTTGATTACAAAATTTTTAAAAAAATTAAGTCTTTCCAAACATAGAGTATATACAGACTATTTAGGCTTGGAATTGTGTTTAAAATTCAGCTCAGAGTTAATATTCTTTATTAAACATAACAACTGCTATAGGTTACAATATTTCTAATAAGAGGTGGGTCTTAGTTTGAATTCTGTCCAAATATTATTAAAAGTTGTCCTTTCTGAAAAAGTTTCTTTCTGACTTAGGCAAAAGTTCTTTTTCCTGGTTTTCTTAGTGTTTGGGTTTAGGTTTTTTTTTTAATGTGTTGAATTCCTACTAATATCAATATTATTGCCAAGGGGTAGTAAAATCTTTTCAGTCACTTGGTCCCATGTGCATCTTAATGAAGACTCTTTTCTTTGAACTTTTAAGGGAAACCTATTTTACATCTCAAATGAGGCAGCTGTAGATGCAGTTTTATAATTTTGGATTATAAAAATTGAAATCCATCGTATTGTGTGATGCTATTGCTACCTAGTACTCCATAGCACCAGATGGCATTGATGATTACTTGTAATAGCCAGGAAAACTGAGGGCTTCATTCTCCTTAGCATGTAAATGTCTCCATATCTGGAGATATTTCTTGCTCCTAGAATACTCACAAAATTCATATTGTTCCTCGTATTTCTGCTGAAATCCAGGCACCTGCACTGACCATTTGGCTTCCTTAACAAATGACTGTTAAGACAAGCATTCACAGAAATGATATCATGATCCTATCACTATCAAAATGAGCTGTATAGCTCCTTAGATTGCCAGAGGATGCTTCCCTAATTGGCTGTACCTCACATCAGGGCAGCTCTCCATTTCCACAAGCAGCGGGGCGATTAAAAGAGCACTGAGCAGGTTGGTTCCTTGTTCTCATTAGCCACGCAGGTGCATTGCAGGGCTTTCCTCCAGAGAGCAGCAGGTGATTAAAAGAGGGCTCTAGGGAGCACAGTTAACAGGAGCGGGTGAACAGGGGTGTGGCACATCTCTGAGGGCGTGGCACATCTCTGCAGGCATGGCACAGCAGTTTGCGTGGCAGTTCGCGCAGGCAGGGTTGCAGGTTTCCTCCTGCTAGAGGGGTTTTTAGTTTGTTGTGTTTCTGTTGGTTGTTTGGTTTTAGGGATTTTTGTTAGTAATGGTTTTTACATGATCAAAAACTGCAGTTAGTAAAAGTGTATGTAGCCAAATAGAACCATCCAAAAAAGGATCCGTCTGTCCAGACCCCTTCCTGTGCAGAGTGTTTGAGTTTATGAGTGGTTCCAGGGGCATTGCAGAAGAAGATTGCCTGTGGTGTGAACAGGTGAATGATCTCCTTTCACTGGTGACCAAGCTTAGGGAGGAAGTTGAAAGGGAAATAGATTGGTGTAGTTCTCCCCTTCCATCCTCGAAGCGGGGCCCACCAGTAGTCAGAGGACTCCCACACCTGCCTCTGTCAGGCAGTAGGAGGACATCTGATGGATGAAGCAGAATGGAAATGGGTCCCTACTCGGGGAGGTAATAAAAATTCCTCCTGACCCCCATCACCTACCCAGCTGCCACTTCAGAGGCCCTGGATCTAGAGGGTCAGCCAGAGGACATAGAAGAAAATAATCTGCCCAGTGAGCCTCCCAGTTACACTTCATCTGTCAGAGGGATCACCACCTCTGACGCTAAAAAGAAAAGAAGGGTGGTTGTCATGGGTGACTCCCTTCTGAGGCAACAGAGGGCCCCTGGCTGACTGGACCCACCCCACAGTCTGCTGCCTCCCTGGGACCCAGGTATGGGATGTCACTGAGAGACTCCCTGGGCTGATTCAGCTCTCTAATTATTACCCACTGCTGATACTCCAGGTTGGCAGCAATGAGATTGAAAAGAGAAGCATCAGGGCAATTAAAAGGGACTTTAGGGCACTGGGTCAAGTGGTTGATCGGGCAGGAGCTCAGGTAGTATTCTGCTCAGTCCCTTTGGTGGCAGAGAAAAATTATGAAAAGAATAGGAGAGTTCACATCATCAACAAGTGGCTCAAGGGTTGGTGTCACCAGCAGAATTTTGGGTTCCTTGATCGTGGGGCAACTTTTACAGCGCCTGGCATGCTGGAACTGGATGGGCTCCATCTCTCTGCTAAGGGCAGAAGGATTTTAGTTCATGAGCTGGCGGTACTCATTGACAGGGCTTTAAAATAGGTTTGAAGAGGGAAGGGGATGTAGCTGAACTGTTAGGAAGCAGGCCCAAGGGTGGTAAGACTGAGTTAGGGGTGAAATCAGTAGCCCAGCTGAGGTGCATGCATGCCAATGCACACAGCATGAGTAACAAACAAGAAGAGTTGGAAGCTGTGGTTCAACAGCAAAGCTATGATGTGGTCACCATCATGGAAATGTGGTGGGATGACTCACATGGCTGGAGAGCTGCACTGGATGGCTACAAGCTCTTCAGAAGAGACAGGAAATGGGAAGAGGTGGAGGGTGGCCCTTTATATTAGGGAGACTTTTAATGCCATGAGTATTGAAACTAATGACGATGAGGCTGAATGCCTATGGATAAGAATTAGGGGGAAGGCCAACAAGGCTGACATCCTACTGGGAGTCTGTTATTGTTCACCCAACCTGGAAGAAGAGGTTCTCATTCTATAAGCAGTTGGAGAATGTTTCAGGATCAGCAGCCCTTATTCTTGTATGTGATTTTAACCTACCAGACCTGCTGGGAACTTAATACAGCAGAAAAGAGGCAGTCCAGGAAGTTCTTAGAGTGTGTGCAGGACAACTTTTTGTCACAGCTGGTGAGTGAGCCCACCAGGGAGGGACTGTGTTAGACCTGTTGTTTGCAAATAGAGATGGGCTGGTGGGAGATGTGGTGGTTGGAGGCCGCTTGGGGCATACTGATCATGAAGTTGTAGAGTTCTTGATATTTGGTGAAATCAGGAGGAACATCAGTTAGACTTTTTCATTGGACTTCCAAAGGGCAGACTTTGGCCTATTTAGGAGACTTATTCAGAGAGTTCCTTGGGAAGAAGCACTTATAAACAACTGAGTCCAGGAAAGGTGGGCATGCTTCAAAACAGAAATCTTGAGGGCAACTTTTGTGGAGGATAATAAAAAATGGTTTTACTATTATATTAATGGCAAAAGGAAAGGTGAGACCAATCTTCACTCTCTAGTGGATGCAGGAGAGAACTTAATAACTACAGATGAGGAGAAGGCAGAAGTGATTAACGCCTTTTTTGCCTCAGTCTCTAGCGGGAAGACGGCTTGTCCCCAGGACAGCTGTCCTCCTGGGTTGGTAGATGGTGTCAGGGAGCAGAATGGTACCCTGTTATTCAGGAGAAGGCAGTCAGAGAACTGCTGAGCCACATGTATGTTCATAAATCTATGGGTCCAGATGGGATCCATCCCAGGGTGATGAGGGAACTGGCAGATGAGCTTGTAAAGCTGCTCTCCATCATTTACCAACAGTTCTGGATCACTGGTGAGGTTCCAGATGACTGGAAGAAGGAGGATCCTGGTAATTATAGGGCAGTTATCCTGACCTCACTACTAGGTAAGGTTATGGAACAGTTTATTTTGAGTGTCATCACACAGAACTTACAGGATGGCCAGAGCATCAGACCCACCCAGCATGGGTTTAGGAGGGGTAGGTTGTGTTTGACCAACCTGATCTCCTTTTATGACCAGCTGACCTGCCTGATGGATGCAGGAAAGGCTGTGGATGTGGTGTACCTGGATTTCAGCAAGGCCTTTGACACTGGAAAACTGGCAGCCCACGGCTTGGACAGGAACACTCTTTGCTGGGTTCAGAACTGGCTGGAAGGCTGGGCCCAGAGTGGTGGTGAACAGTGCTGCATCCAGCTGAGACCAGTCACCAGTGGTGTCCTCAGGGGTCTGTGCAGGGGCCAGTTCTTTTAGATGTTTTTAGTGATGACATGGATGAGGGGACTGAGTGTTTCATCAATAAATTTGTGGATGACACTAAGCTGGGAGCGTGTCTATCTGTTGAAAGGTAGGAGGGCTCTGCAGGGAGAACTGGAATGGTTGGATGGATGGGCAGAGCCCAGTAAGATGAAGTTTAATAAGTCCAAGTGACGAGACCTGCATTTTGGACTTGTCCACAATAACCCCCTGCATAGGCTGGGGCTGGTGTGGCTGGACAGTGCCCAGGCACAAAGGGACCTGGGGATACTGGTCAACAGCTGGCTGAACATGAGCCAGCATTGTGCCCTGGTGGCCAAGAAAGCCAATGGCTCCTGGCCTGTATCAGGAATAGTGTGGCCAGCAGGAGCAGGGAGGTCATTCTGCCCCTATATTTGGCACTGGTGAGGCCACACCTTGGGTGCTGTGTCCGGTTCTGGGCCCCTCAGTTTAGGAAGGACATTGAGACACCTGAGAACATCCAGAGGAGAGCAACGAGGCTGGTGAGGGGCTGGGAACACAAGCCCTGTGAGGAAGGACTGAGGGAGTTGGGGTTGTTTAGCATGGAGAAAAGGAGACTCAGGAGTGACCTTATCACTCTGTACACCTTCCTGAAAGGTGGTTGTAGTCAGATGGGTCTACACCTCTTCTCCAGGCAGCAATTGACAGAACAAGAGGACACAGTCTTAAGCTGTGCCAAGGGAAATATAGGTTGGATATTAGGAAAAAGTTTTTTATGGAAGGAATGATCAAGTACTGGAATAGCCTGCCTTGAGAGGTGGTGGAGTCACCATTCCTGGATGTGATTAAAAAAAGACTGGATGTGGCACTCGGTGCCATGGTTTAGTTGAGGTGTAAGGGCATGGGTTGGGCTCAATAATTTTGAAGGTCTCTTCCAACCTACCTATTCTGTGCTCTGTTAAAACATGCTCTGCAACAGCAGGAATCAGCAACACTCAACACCGCTGCTCTCTGAAGTAGTGGAGAATGTTTACGAGTTGTAGCAGAGCAGCACTCAAAGGGAAAAGTGTCCAAGTCTGTTTAGTTGGGTTTTCCCCCCTCTGCATAGGTAGCATCAGGTGTAAGAAGAGAGTAATACAGGCAAGGTTTTTGCCTGTGTAGATAAAGTACCTTTAATTCTGTCAGGAAAAGATATTAGAAATATTACATTTTGAAGTACTCATCAGCTACAATATCATCTCACCTAAGTGATGTTTTTAAAGCGATAGTTGAGTCCTATCCAGTCTTTTTTTTTTTTTTTTCTATCAGTGAAGGGGTCTTACTCCATTTTTATGCTGTGCATTTTAATACCTGAAACACTATTCCAGCATCTCACAGGATGATATATATCAAGGTGTTTAGTGCAATGTTAGTACAACAGCTAGGCATTTATTCTATATTACCTTTGTTATTTAATCTGTGTTACATTAGCCCTAGTATCTTTAACATGATGTATCAATATGTGGTATAGTGGCATCATCCAAAAAATTAATTAATAACAAAAACAAGTTGCAAGATAAATAGAAATCTAAAGTCTCGAAACAATGTTCTAATTTTCAACTTGTCATATTTTGGAAAACAAGATTTCTTTCCCCTCTATTTTGCTTCAGACTTACCCATTTTTTGGGCCACTGGCAGTATGTCCAAAGCAATTATAGCAAGTGACAGTACATTTGATTTCCAGCTGCATTAGTAAGTGTGGAATTTCTGGTTGTTGTGCTATAAGCAGCTTGTTGTTATCTAAAAGAAAAGTTTGGAAGCTTACACAGGATTAATTAAAATCAATGAAGGATTTAAAAGTGAACACTGAAATTATTGCTGGAGAATTATAATTAACAAAGTAAATTGCATCCTAAAATGGCCCCAGATCATCCCACAGAGACCCAGTGCGAGCCCTCACTGATGAGGAAGCCAGAAATATTTTGTGGGAGCTAAAAGAAGGCAGCAACAGAAAATCATCATACTGGAAACATCCTACTGATGACACAGGCTCACATTAAGAGGCTATTTAGTTACTTAGTTTTACATGTCACCAGCAGCATTGTTTAAAAAGTAAATACTTAAAAGTAAATATATTCTTGCTATTGAGTTTCTGCATTGTTGTATCCAAAGCCACAAACCAGCCATAATTTCCATTTCCTGTCTGTATCTCTAACTGTTGAATAGTATGAAAAGCACATGAATAAATCTATGTAAGGCTTTTTATATTCATTACTTCCGATAAAGTATTCTAATTTCACTACTTGGGATCTGTCATGTAAAATCTGCACATGGAATTTCTTTTGCATCTCTGACAGTACAAAGAGTACAGATTTTCTTAATATCTTTACTGTACTGCGATGTTCATATGACTGTCCATGTCTACCCATCCCTGACTCCTGGAGTCTTTAGAAAAGCAAATGCTGCTATGTGTTTTGCATGATCAACAGTTAGAAAATAGAATGCATGCAAATGTTGTCTGAGCCACATTATGAAAAATCAGTTGCCCGTTGCCAGCCTCTTCATTATGTCATCATTCCTTCCTTGGCAACCACCCTGTCTCAAGCCAGTCCTTGCTAAATTCATTACCCTTGCAAATTGCTCAGATTCATATCTGTCTGTTTTCTGAAACCAAAGCCATTGAAATAAATAGATTCCCATGGATCTTTGTCAGTTTTCAATTGAGACTTTAATTTTTTCACTTGCTTCTTGCTCCTCCTTACAGTCTTGACCTTGGCTACGTTCACACCCTTTCCCCTTCCTCCTGTCCATGTTGTCACTGGGCTGTGACATCCCCAGTCTTCAAGCTTTTTCATGCATAAGCCTGTTGCTGAGGAGATGGTTCCAGGTGTGAGCAGCAGAAAGAAGCATTTAGGCCTAAATTTCTTCTAAAATCATAAGAAAGTGTTTGCCAGAGGTTTATGGAGGTTCTCCTTGCCATGACTTAAAGTGATAGTTTTGTTCACAAAGCATAAATTTCATGACAAGACATGTCAGGAAAAGCTATAAAAATAAAAAAGAGGCTTTTGTTGTTTTCATGGAAAGCTTACCTCAAAACTACATTTGTTTTCACATGTTTCAGTTCCATTTACTTTTAGGAGCTTCTTCATGCTCCAATCCCTTGCAGTAACTATTCTAGACAGGACTTTTATTTTAGAAGTACTACCACTAGGCCATAATATTGTAACAATTTCATGTGTTATGTGTGTCATTTTGTCAGTGATGCAATATCTGCCTGGAAAAGCAGCTTGTTCATGTGTCTTTCTAGTGTGTGTCCAGGAAATTATAAGGTAGCCAGAATCACTAGCATGGGATTCTTACCCTGCCTCACTCGCCAGCGCTGGTCTCAAGTCTTAAGTAGGGGATAAACAGGGGATAGACATCTCCATAAAGGGCCACTGGTGCAAACGCTGCCTCTCCTTCAAGTGTTTGTGCGCTCAACACTGCCTTGTCTTGCCCGAGACAACATTGATATAACTCTTCAGTCGGGGAGTGCAATTCATGTTAGAAATGTTTTATCTTCACCCTCCACATGTACAAAACCTATGCATGAAGAAGTGTAGCTGTAACTCTGCTGTAGCCTGTAACTCTGCTTTTAACCAACCTGAAAAAAGGAAAGCCAGACTCTATAACCTGCATCATGACCCATGATGCCTGGGGCTGCTTACCTGGAAAAATCTTTTTGTAGCTATTTGCTCAAGTAGAAATAGTGACTTTTTGACTTCAAGCTGCTGCACATGGCAGTCTGGTACGTGCCTGCACATCTGAGAGCAGGGAGAGTCTAAAGGCTGTTGAAGAGAGCATGAATGGTGTCTGGTTTAAGATTCCCAGGGCTGAAGTGGCTTGCTAAAAATTACCATTTGTCAAATAAATAAGTGCTTATTTTTGTAATAACTTATTAATTGAAGGGTGCTAGCTGCAATATTGTTAAATCGTGAGCTGAATGACAGTAGATGTGTGATTTCATATATCTCACTTGTTAGATGCAAGTGATCCAGGGGTTATTTGGCAATGACTTAATAGGGCAATAAAAGTCTTTTTTTACTGCAGTTTATGTTCTGCTTTGATTTTCTGCCTAATGTGAAGGAGACATGAAATATAATGGAATAAAAAGATCTATGGGGCATTGACTAAGAGTTTAAGCTCCATCTCTCTCAATCCTATACACTAAAATAAATGTTTTCCTTCTTTCGAGTAGATTTCTATGTAGTGTTATTGGGTGGTCATACATATATGAGTGAATTTTACTTTAGGATTCCTACCCCCTGATTTCTACCTCTCTTGCAATTGCATCAGAACCAATATTTTAAGGGAAAAATTCTGTTTCTTAGTTGACAACATGAATTTAGCCCCTAAGAGGGACACTGTAAGCCATTAGACCCAGAGCCTTTTGAGCCTCCTTCATGATCAGAGTAATTGCTGTGTGAATTTAATACCTCCTTTCCTATTTGAATAATACACACCTACCTGTGCCTACTGCTGGCTTTCGTCCACCTTAACAGCTCTGAGCTGTACCTGTTTTCAAGTGTCAGAGCAAGGTGTCACAGCAATGGCATTGCTTACCTCAATGATAAAAATTATGTCCACATTTTCAGAAAAAAAAAATCTTCAGGCCTGTTTTGAAGTTTTGCTCTTAGTCATCATGCTAATTTATTTGTTTCTTTTAAATAGTGATGTGAAAGATAAACCCTTTTTTACTTTGGAGGACACATGCCTGCACTGCCCATAAGCATCCAGCCAGCAGATTGATTCGGTACATGAACATTTCTCTTTAAGAAGAGTTTCTGAATTTTTACAAATGCTTTCACTTTTTTTCTTTTTTTTTGTGCTTCTTCAGCTGTAGCATTTATAACGACTTTATTCGTTAATTCCAACTCCTAGTATGAACATGGACTTCTGATAACACAGAGACGAGAAAGTTGTGCATTCAGCTGTGAAAATGTCCAAGGAATAATATTTGACATTACTTCACATGTGTTCACTCCAAAAATAGTGAAAAAAATTGGTGGAGCATCTTGTATCCTCTGGTGCTTCTCAGAATTCATGGCACTTTAAAATCTAGCCCTAGATTGCCAGTTGCAAAATACATTTATTCCAATTTTTATAAATACAAATTTTCATCTATTTCCATTGTGGGGGGAGGGAACAGAACAGATTTTTATGAGGCATTCAGCTGGTTTTACCCTACATGAAGAGGAACACAAGCAATTCTAAGCAAATATGCTCTGAGCATTTGGGCATTTGGAAGGCATAGTTGGGGTAATTTAAATGCAGTTTTCACTGCTAGCTGTGTTTGGTTTAGTCTATCATCACTGGCATTTATTGAGAAAGCACAATTTTGCTTAAAACACAAATGGAGCACAAATAATATTGAACCACAATACAGATCTTAAAAGAGTGAGATTGACAGTGCAATTTTCAATTATTCCACTAGGTTTAATTACATTTTATGCAGACCAGGAAAGAATGGCAAAATGTACATTTTTCTGTGGTAAATTTTATGTATTTGGTTTACTGTGAAATAATAATAATTTTTAAAAGTAGACAAATATTAGTTTAGTGTCCTTTATCCATAAAAGAAAATATATATTTTCAAATCCATGTCAGGGGAAGTCTCTGGTTTGGAGACTTTCCTGTATATGTTCAGAAACATAGCCTGTTTCTATTGCATACGCTTGTTAAGACTAGGGAGAGGGGAAGAATGTGAATTATCAAGAATCTCATATGACATTTTATTTTCACAGGTATTGAAAATACTTATCATCCAAGCAAAAAATTAAGTACTGCCTAGACAGTCAAGAATATCCTTAAATATTTCTGAGGTTGAAATATAATTGTTTTCAAGTATAGCACTGTTGACATTTTGTTTTCTTTTAAATGTACTCATTTTGGCAGTCAGTATTATAGATATTAAAGGTCAGTTCCACTCACAAAAGCACTTTAAACTTAACAAATATTTGAAAACTGTTCAGACATGGTTTTTATTCAGTGGTTCCCATTTAGATGTCTGGTTTTTCTAGTATATTTACCGTTCTGTATTTTTACCTTGTAGTCAAATTATCAGGATGCCATAATCGTAGGTTTTTCCTAGTTCTGTTTCTGGATGTTTCCTTGTGAAATGAAATGTAAGCACCGTTATGAACTTGCAGTTCCTCTTGGGTTGCTCAGATTCTTCTGTTTGCCTCTTCTAGAAAACTGTTCCGTGAGAAAGGCTGTTTCAGCCTTTCTCCTTTAGATGAGGATCACTGAAACTGGGGATGAGTTGTAGCTTCTGTCCTTTTCGTAGTGGCTTGGGAAGTGTGGTCTTGTTGGCATGGTCACATGAATTCGTCTTCTAATAGAGACACTTCTTGGTCTTGCAAAGCCAATAACCATAGATGACTGTCAGCTGTATTAAAGCCATTCTTCATCTTCTTCACAGTCCAAAAATAGGTTTATTTTCTTTATTTTCCTTTTTTTTTCAGAAAAACTAGTACAGTGGTTTAGATACAGGAGGAAGGACTGAGGACTCCATCTTTAAAATGCAGAACTACTGTCTTTGGCTACCAAAGGCCTAGAATTACCAAGGCATTGTCCAACTTCGAGAAATTTCTCAAAAGTCATTTAAAATTACTTCTCCCCTATTTATGATGCCGTCTGTGTGACAGTTGGATGGTCAGGAGGCTCTGTAGGCTCCATAGGTGTGGTTTTGCCGAGTGCATGCTGACTTCTCTGTGTTCTCCAGCACTGCTGTATTGTTGCCCTCAGCAGGCAATTGGTTCCCCTGGACAAGTCAGCAGCTTTGCCCACTGCAGAGCAAGCACCAGCACAGTGTTGGTGGACAGCTCATTGGTGCACTTTAATGCATTACTGTCTGATTAATGTGCCCGTTAATTGCACCGCACCAGAGCGGCCACTGGGAAGGAGAGCAGTGGGTGTGTCACAACAATTAACCTGCGCATTCTGGTATTATGGCAAATAACTTTGTCATCTCAATGCATTAATGGAAAACTGGGACAGCGTGGAAAGACGCTGTTCAGCAGGCAGTCAGCTTGTTCTTTAAGCCAGCAGGCACTGAAAATGTATTTATTGGACAGCAATGTGAGGCAGGTGGGCTCAAAAGATAACAATGTACTAGAAGGAGCTGCTATGTAAGAAGCAGCAGAAAGAAGAATGCATTTTGAACAGGTATACAGAGATCTTGTCATCTCATCACTATTTTCTGTGGCAAACTAGCACTCTTATTAACATTTTGACTTTAAATAATCTAATGTCATTCCTTCAGTATGTTTGGGAATTGCTTCTTTTCCTTTTCTTTTCNTTTTGAGGCAGGGAGACTATATTTTAAACTAATGCCCCTAGCTTCCAACTGACTGGAACTGTGCACTTAAAAATATGACTTTTGGTTATGACTCAAGAGGTCAATCCAAAGACAAATATTTTGGCCTTATTTCTTTCTATGCATATAAGCATTACCATCCCTTCTTTGATCTCATGTTTTGGAGTAATGAGATAAATCCTGGCATGACAGAAATTTGCCTAACTTTTTAACTTGGTGAAACCCCATTCTCATGGGCAAGCGAGTATGAAATCCTTAGCCAGTTCAGCTAGGATCTTTTGTGGGTTAATACCAAAAAAAAAAAAAAAAATTAATTAAATTGAGAAGTTTCATTTTCTTCCTAAAGATAATGACCAGTGTGGGTTCAGTGTGTCCTGAGAAGTCTGCCTGGCCTTAATACTGAATGACCATCCTGTGTGGAAAGAGGCAATAGCTGATTCCAACAGATAGCCTGTGTCCAGACAAAGCTTGCAGGAATTCCTATGTTCAGCACAGTATTGAAATGTAACCTGTGGCCACGATAAAATTCAAAAATAATTTTATTGATCTGGTTATTTTTTTCCAGAGGGAAAGAAAAAGGAAAAAAATCACAAAATGCAACAATTTCTGGGAATATGGGGAAATGTGTCTAATCATGCATATCCTTGTATGTATCTGTTTATGTGACATCAGGATAATGAAAAATGCAAATTACTTGTTTAAATTGCTCCAAAATCATGGTAATCAGATGTATAAATCCATTTTTAAGACATTTATAATGGTTGTTACATGACTAGACAGAAAGTCATGTTACCAGATTGCTACAAGTCATAAAACTATGATGGAAATTTTCTGAGTTTTCTATTGAAACTTTTTTTTTTTCTATGCCACTTCCAACAATAATTCTGAATTTTAGTTGCACCTTTGAGTCTGTTTGTGTTCTTTGATGAAATTTCTTGTAGATTTTCTTCTGTATGATCATGAGTGCCTATTTGGTTTTGCTGTCTGGAAGTAGGAACAAAGGCAGTGATCAATTCAACAGCTTTTCAAAAACTGTTTTCTCTTTTGAATTTAAACATGAGTATCTCTGGCTTCTACTTGCTTTTTATACTTTATTTTTTCACGTTAAATTTTAATTTTATAAAGATGAATCAATGAATACATTCTTGATCTTATTCCATTAATCTCTAACATCTTGTCCCATTGATAGTCTCAGAGCTTCAACCTGATTTGTTTCTTCC
The DNA here is from genome assembly GCA_013400635.1 of Hypocryptadius cinnamomeus. Classification (NCBI taxonomy): domain Eukaryota; kingdom Metazoa; phylum Chordata; class Aves; order Passeriformes; family Zosteropidae; genus Hypocryptadius; species Hypocryptadius cinnamomeus. The sequence continues at coordinate 24,824 of VYZP01019890.1, forward strand.
TGTCTCTACTCACTTTGTTGTCTTCTTGCTGTTACTTTGGCTTCTTCTGTATATTGCTTCCATGTAAGAATGCTCCCACTCAGGAGCCATTTTCTGCCTGTATTTCAGCATATTCTCGAACTTTAAAACAGAGGTTGAAGCAACCTTTTAGCTGAAACTCAGCATCGTGCCCTCAAAATCTTTAGGAGAGTCACTATTGACTTTGGCAAGAGGAGGGGTCAATGTGTGGTGCAGTTTAGCCTCATCCTCTCATTATGTCTCATCATTAACTGACACTGAAAGCTGCTGGATGGTGCAGCAATTCTGTTTATGGCATGCTTCAGGAAAAAAAAGAGCTGGACTGCTGATTGTGAACTCTGCATAGGACAACCGTATAAATAAGCATAGACATTTCGAGCATATCTGATAGAGAAGGACCTTCAGAGATCACTGCATCCAACCATATGCTCCAAGCAGGGAACTAATAAATTAGTCTTGCCTAAAATAATTATTCCTTTGGTGTATCTAAAGTATATAATCTAGGTGGGCAGCTATTGATACCAATATGAGTTGCAATAAAATTTGCAATTAGGTACCTAAGCTTTCAGTATTTCCAGCAATATTAGGGAGGTAGTACATAGAATTTACTTAAAATGGGGACTAAGGAAAACTCACTAGTATGCAAGTTTCAATGGTATGTGATAAAGAATTTTGCAATGTGAATTCAGCAGACCCTGGGCTGCCTGTAGGCATCCCTGCTTCATAAATATTCAAGGTCATCACCATGACCTTCCAGTTCAGCTGTCGTCAGAGGGTAGAAGCCCTTGTAGATTCAGTGAAGCAAGTCAGATCATGGTCGTGGGAGATGAGGACCTATTACATACCCGTTTCCCTTTGTTCCACCTAATTTCTATAGGCAGGAACTTCTTTAACCACTAAAGTCATCTTCATGTTATCGGCCTAATCCATTATTTTCATCTTAATCATATGTGATCCTTGGATAACATATTAGAGCTGAGGACAGCTGAATGAAACTGTTTTCATAAATACAGGAGTTTTCAGGTGATTTGTTTTGACTTATCTAGAAAGAAACCAAACTTCTGTAATTTGTTACAGTTGTTCTAAGCATATGTTTACTGGTGCTTACCATATAAAGATCTAAAGCCTGACTGCTTCCCTGACTGACTTCATGAAAGCAAACACGCATGAAGCATTTTTCCTTTCACCTCATCAAGAAAATGAATTATTTAAAAGCGCCAGCCTATAAAGCCATTTTGTATCACAACCCTTAAGCAGGTTATAGCCCAGTGGTTTCACAGCAATAAATCTGAAGAAGAAACAAATAAAAGGCTGCTTCTGTAATGAGTGAGTGGAAGAAACTTTAGGAGACATTGAGTAGAAGAATCTCATTTATAGGAGTTGATTGATATCCATGGAAAACTTCTCAACCTTGCAAGAAGGTTGAGAAAATAAAATAGCCATAAGAAAAATTACTGACTAGGACTCAGTACACTGATATCAGTTAACTAGATGATTAAAATGGAAGAGCGTTTAGATTTGGCTCCTCCTTTAACCCATCAACAAATTGAACAATGTCTGTATAAATTTGTAATGCAATGTGCATTTTTTGTGAGAAAAGTTTCCATGGTAACACAGCAGAAAATCAATAAAAGAGTTGTGGTGTGATCTAAACATTGCCTCACCTCCAGGTAAAGTTTGATGTACAAAAACAATATAGCTATCAACAAACTGCAGATATTTTGTCTAATTCAGCCAGTTGCTTAATGTTTTTCAAAAACGACTCTAACTTCATCCAGTAAGACTGTCCTATTTTATAACTATAGTTTCTCCAACAGTTCAATTTAAGAATTAAATTGTTTTGCCCTGTGGGGCAGGTGATAACAACTTAAGTAGCCAGGCAGTAAACACAAAGGACCATGACTGGACCAGTTTAGCAGGTCTGCTAGTGTTTTAATGACTTTGATCCTCATTAAATATTCTGTTTCCTAGTATATCAATTTGGTTTCATTACACTGCTGAGGTTGGAAAGAGAATTCATAAAATGGTCATTTATGCTTTTTGAGGCAGAAAAATATTTTTTCTTATTAGTCTGGAAATTAATGGGTATGTCACAAAATATACATATAATAGTCCTGCAAGCATTTGCCTTCAGTCAGTCATAGAGAAGGTTATTTTTACACCTGAAAGTATCACAGGATACAGAGACGTTGAGGTTGGAAGGGACCTCTAGAGGTTACTGAGTCCAATCCCTTTCCCATGCAGGGCCACATGCAGCCAGTGGCTTACAGCAGTAGCCACAGAACTTTTGAATATCTCCATGGATGAACAGTCCACAAAGTCTCTGGGAAACCCCAAGCCTTGTGTTCTCTAGGCTAAACAGCCCCCTCATCATCTTTGGAATGTCACCGCTGGAGTGTCCTTCACTGAACTCTCACCAGTAATTCCATACCTCTGTGGAGCTGGGGAATCCTTTTTGTTGTTTTTTTATAATACTGCCAAAAAGTCTGGGAAGTATGCAAGCTACATAACACAGATTATTGTTAAAATCAGGAGTTGCTCTGTTAGGTACAGAATCCCTTGTCCTTATCTTTTCACAAAAAATCTCTCAGTTAGAAATAAATACTTTAAATTAAGCAATGAAATTCAGAAAAGCTATTAAAATTCCTGCAGAGAGTCAGTTACAGAAGGGTATTCCAACCTGGCCAACAGAAAGCCTGTTTAATGGGAAAGACACAAAGTGTTGGAAACATGCAGCCTTGAGAAAGCAGAGAGGACTTGATTGCAAAGACCAGTGCAAGTGCCTCAGGAAAGAACTGCTCATATTAAGAAGGATGGCTAAAAAAGGCTTTGAATTGTGCTGTGCTGAGAACTGACAGTAAAGGGAAAATTTATCTCTGAGCAGAAGCAAATCAGTAGCAGTGAAAAGTCAAGATGAAATATTCAATATACGCAACTGAGTAGTGAGCAGTACCAAAGGACATAACCTATAACATTGGTATCTTAAATTCCTTCCTTCATCAGCAGTAAGAGCAAGAAAAAGAAGGAAGAACTTTGGTAAATCCTGCCAACTTTTATTAAGGTATCAAAAATCAGCTGAGTACTTTCTCTGCTGGCATCTCATTCAGAAAACATTTGACTGACAATGCTAAAATTAAAGGGCATAGATCCAGTAGAGGGTTGTGCCCAAGAACTGCACGAATTAGATAAGCCAAATATTTTGTACCGTGATCTTTCTGTGTGGTCAATTTTGCTTAATTTTACTAACTGTGTACAACAAACGTGGAGATTTTGCCAAGGACTCCCTATGATCACAATGTGAACAGTCCAGCTTTCCATATTGTCATGGTTTGACGCTGGCACAATGCCAGTGCCCCCATGAAAATACACTTTCCCCAGTTGCTGCTGTGAGATATGACCAAGAATAGAGCAAAGCAGGCTCCAGCTTAGGAATAAAGGAAAAAAACTTTATTAACTACAATATATATATTAAAAAAACAAACCTCAGAATGAAAACCCTCCAAATACATTCCTCCTCCTCCTCCCCCTCAGATAATCAACTTT
>VYZP01019891.1:0-10505 GCA_013400635.1 Hypocryptadius cinnamomeus
GATATAGTTTTTGTGTGCTTGCAAACTTTGCTTTCTGGTCTTCATTTATTTGGCAACTGATAGGGCTGTACACAACATGCACAGTTCTATAATTCTTCAGAAACCCCATATGAAGTTTCATTCCAACTCCAAATGAGGCATTGATCATTTCAGTAGGAGGCAGATATGAGGAATACAGATGTCTTGGCTAGCAATCTGCCCACTCAGAATGCTAAACTAAGATACCCTTCTTAGTGAACTTTAATAGCAGAAGCCATTAATTCCACAGAAGTAGTTTTTCCTCTGGGACCTGAAAACCTCTAACTAAAAAGAGAACCTAGCCGCACAGAATATAGAGCAACTGTTTTATAGACCCCCTACAATTAAGGGGAAAAGGTAGATAATACTAATTATGTCTCATACTGAAAAGAAACTTTTCAGAGAGAAAAGTAATGACAGAGTATCAGCTGCAATTTGTTACAACCAAGAGTGATTCAAAAATCAAAAATGGAGATTAATTAGACCAAAATTTTGCATAAAAGTAATGAAAATAAATAAGGAGCTGACTAAGAATACCTAATCACAGGGTAAATTTAACTACTTTTCACACATGCTTTTACTGTACTTTTACTTTAGCACATGAACAAGATGTGGCAGCTAACATATGAGTCTCAAACTTTTATTTTGAAATATAAATAATAAATTCTCTTATCCTTGGTTCCTTGTCTGTTTTCCACCACATTATGATTTTTCTGCTCAGATTTGTTTGAAAAACAAGAAATGTGTGGCAGAAAATTTACTGTAAGGTTTGCCCTTGGACAGAAGAAGCCTTTGCACAAAAAATATCTGTGAACTGAATCAACTGAAAATGCTCTTGTGCACTTGAAACTGAATTTTGCATACTTGATACAAAAAGAACAGGGAATGCTAATGTTCTTGACCAAAGTCTGATCACCATAAATTTCACATAAGAATCTGCAAATAAGACTTCAAATTCTTATGTTTCAAGAAAGAATGTGTTCACTAAGGACCTGAACTTGTAACACAAGGGCTGAATAAGCAAATTCGCTTTCTTTAAACAACTTCAGATTAATCCTGGCATAACTTTGCAGGGGGCAGGGGGGGCAAAGATTGCTATGTACTCTGCCACTTAATATTTGCTCCACTTTTAGGTTAAAGCAAAAGCATTTATAAAATGGTTATTTTCTTTAGTGCTCAAACAAGTTAATTCATTTGTATCCATTAAATTTGATAAGGACAGAAATATAATTATCTTATATAATATTTCATTGCAATCCTTTTCACTTTAGAATTTAATGCTTGAAGACTTGAACAGAAAAATTAAATACTGTGCCCTTTTTACCATATTTTCACCATTTTGACATAAATACCGAAAAGTTTCTCACAAATTTCTAATTAGAAATCCCCAAGCACTGAGCCTGAATGATTCTGAAGAAACATAAAAGGTTTTCCCTATAACTGGTATTCCTTCAGAAACATGCTCTGACTTTCAGTATATTTGATTTTGAAATATGAAATATGGATATATTTCAGATATTCATAAATACATATTTACAAAAAAAATTTGATACTACAGTTAAACCCAAACATTGCTTCAAAATTATCCATTTGGCTGATAATTTGCCTCAATTGTATTCATAATCAGGGCTGCATTAATGACTGTTCGTATAATGGACAAAAATGGACCTGTGTAAGCCAAATTGACTGCCATCATCACTTTGTGAAAGTAATTATTCATACTTTTGCTTTTCTAATTATACTGTAGTGAAATAAGAATTAAGCATTATTGTCACTGAGATATTGCATGGAAATGTTAATGAAGTGGATCCTTGATGTATTTTAAATTTTTATTTAAGCACATTAAAAAAAAACAACAACCACATATTCTGAAAAGTTAAATAATTTAAATGTCACTATGATAGTTATTTTCACTGAACATCAGACATTAACACTTCCTCAACATGAGAAGCAGCAGCTCACAAATCTCTTTGCAACTGAAATCACAGACATTCCTCCATTTTATGATCTCAAGGCTCTCATTTGCAAGAACAAGAGGTGACAACTAAGAAAGCATGTCAGCAGCATGTGCATCTTTATTTTAACCTTTGGAGCTGGATGTTTTTGTCAGATACAAAGTACAAGGTACTTGATTAGGCACATCACCACTGGGGAAATCCCACAGCAATTCACACAATTGTTTCTGCCTTAACCAGCACGAGATCCCTTTGTTGTGTTATTCAAATTATAAATAAAGACAGTGTCGGTGACATTTATAGTAAGTCTCAAAACAGTGAAAATGGGCCTTTCTGAACTGAGATGGAAAACTATTTTAAAGTCTCACTGATGTGTAAATTACTCCTGTTGAAAAGAAGTTAATCTTGGTCTAAATTCTTCACTGCTGGTAATACTTGGGAGTGCCAAAAAAGTCTTGTTATTCTCAAAACGTTTACTGAATTGAGTTTTTTCATAAAATTAGATCAAAGTAGATAGTGGCTTGGTTTTATTTTTTCTAGTATATTTTAAAATAAAAATTAACATAGTGGCAGTCTGTCATTAATCTTTTGTCCTGGCTAAGCTCCTCTGCAGAAGTAACAGACAATGGCTATAAAGTTTTATACTTCAAATTTTTCATGCAGTGACATATGGCTAATATATCAGAGTTACATTTTAATTTATAAATAGCTTATATATCTATTCTCTTATTGCACTCTGAGGGGGTTATGTCTTTACTGCTGTTTACTTTCTAGATTAAAATCAGGGTATTTCACATCAGGCCTCTCCCACATGAAATGGAGAGTGCTCTGCTCCAAGGATAAGCATGTACGTTGCAAGAAATATCAGTGTATAAAAAAGATATAATTTTCTTAAAGTTCTCTTTGCTTTCCACTATCCAATATTCATCTAATGAGGTTAGGCAATGCTGCCTGTTGGGGTAGAAACAATCAATGTAATAATAGTGATGAAGATAATAATGACATTAATAATAGTTCCTCCAATGCAGCTGTCTGTAAAAAGTTTTATTTTACATTCTTCTGAAGATTTTGGGATTGCAAACTTGTGGCAATGAACATTAGACATGAGAGTAGTTTTAACTTTGTAAACATTTTTTCTTTTAAATTGTGTTATAAATATTTTCACTTTCAGTGCACATCATAGCTAAGGGTCACAACTATTAAAATAATTTGATCTCATTTTTATTTTTATGGTTTTCTTTTTTCTTTCATTGTATGTCCTCAAGTGCAACAGAGCCTGGAAAAATCATCTTGCAAACCTTAAGCAATTCTGCCAGTGGTTTGAGAACACATATAGGTTTAACTGCCCATGTGAATAGCATAATTATCTCTAACAGGACAATGAAAGCCCTTACTTACACACAAGGAGATATGTATTTTCAGAGGTGATGCCCAGTTAAAGGAAGGTGCGAATAGACTGTGATATACAATGTCTGGAGGTCACAACCCATATGAACAGTTCACAAACCAGCTGATCCATGCATAGGCTCATTTTTTAAAAAATTCCTTTTAAAAAACTCATTTTAGAAATTATATCCCTAATTCTTAATTCAGAAAAAGCACTATATATTCATGGAAAAGGTAAAAGGCAAGAATGTTCTTCCTAGGGCGTTAATCTTTATAGGATGCTGTGCTGGTTATTACATTAAGGCAGAACATGTATTTTCAAACAGCCTGTTCTACAGTGCATGCATAATGCCTGAGATTACAGACAGAGTCAAAGATTAAAGAATGTACTAACACAGTTTCATTATACTGAACATCAAAATATTAGCAGCAAAAATAAACAGCTGGGGAAGAAGGGATGCCAAAGTTATAAAGCCCAAAGTGGCAAACACTAGATTTAGAGATTAAGCTTTTTAGAAAGAGATGGCAATAAAATGTATCATTACTACTCAGCTGTATTAGCAGTTGTCATCTGTCCTCTGTTCAGAAGGTGGACTGGTCTCAGAGTCCTCGGAACAAAAGACAAATTTTATGGTGAGGTCCAGAACCACATGGGTTTGTGAATAATAACATTTATTCCAAACACTTCATAGAATCTTTACCACGATTCCCAAGGAGGACTCATAAGAAAGAAACTCTACTGGGTATCTCCTGAGGATTTGTGGAAAAAAGGAGCCTACCTGGAATCAGGATCTTTCACAATGGCAAGACTTTCTCATTAACTGCAGTTGTGTTTGTTGAAGTAATGCATTATTTCAGACAGGAGTAACAATTTTTAACAAAGATGTACTAATATCACCCGAGTTGTGTTCCTGATGCAATGTTACAGGGATCCAAGAAGGAATGGAAGGCGGAAGGCAAAAGGTAAAGTTAAAAATTTTAGTAGTTTTCTCAATCCACTGGGGGACTTGGTTGAATTTTTTTGTCCTTGCCAAAATTCTCTGAAGCAAAGCTACACTGAATCAAAGAGAAAGGACTTAACTCATGCATATGGTGTAAGGCCCCAGTCAATTCACTAAAAGGGTTTTGAAAGGGGTTACAATAGTTCTTATACTCGGGGTTAAAGTGCAGTGGAGAAATACCGGCCAAGTATTCCCAGGAGGTCAAAACAAGACAAAAGTTTACCGCCAAACTGTAGAAAAATCAGGGAATTTTGGCAAAAGATTTAGTAAAACATCCAATCAAAACAAAACACTTACCTTAGCACTAATTTGGCCCATTCAACTTAGCAAGCTTTAAACCCATTTGATGTTAAGCTACTCAAAATATTCCAAGAAGAGAGAATTAGGAGAGAGAAAGACAGGCAGACAGAAAAGATACAGAAAAGCACACATGCAGCCACCAACTCCTGGGTTCAGTGGTGTTCAGATAGCAACTCCAAGAGGAAGGTAGGGTCAGGACACATGCTGTCCTCGTGCTCAGCCTTAAATACCCCTTGGCCCTCATGGGCACCTCTCCTAGGTGGGAATTCCTGTCGCTTGGCCACTGAGGAGCTGGGTTAGGTGAGAGTGGAGCCCTGCCTCTGGTGTGCCATGACTGCAGCTCTGCCAAGCTGGGGTACTGCCTCTGGGATGGGGGTGTGGGGCACTTCACTGTCTCGCCAGGGCAAGGCCCAACCTGCCCCCTCTCCCACACCCCAGAGTGTCTTGAGACATCAAGACTTCCAAACTCTGACACGTGGGTTATCACCAGGTTACCTGTATGCACATTACTAACTATCAAGCCTCTTTTAAAGACACTGAAAAAAAGATGTATTTCTTTTGTACAAGAGAGCATAAATTCTGTATCATGGAAACCACTGCAAAATAGACTTTTCATCAAGGAAAGAGAATAAAAGATTAACAATAAACACCATTTCTGGTCCCTTCTCCAATTAATTTCCACTTTAAGTGCTGACCTTTTCAAAGTTTTTCTCTGTAAACATTATCATTTTGCAACCGTTATTTTTCAACCCGGACTATTTATAATTACTTTTACAACTGAAAAATTCATTTCAAGTAATATATGCTGCTTTGCCTGTTTTTTGCATAAGGAATATTTTAAAAACAGATCCTACCTTTTTTCCTTTTACTTTGCTTTTATAGTTTGTTAGTATTAGCTGAAGAGCTGCATAAATAATTTCATATTATAGTTTAACATTAAATTATTTATTCTGACTGTTGTTTAACTGTTCTATATTCCTTTTTGCAATTTCTGTAGTTTGGTTGTTAACCTAAGTGAAATGGCTTATGAGTAAATAAATATTTTTAAATGGGAGAATGATGAAAAACAAAGCCAAATAATGCACAAGTGGGATGACTTTTCATGCTAAATTTTATGAAATGTTTTGATTTTCTATTTCTTCATGAATTCCCAGTAGCCCAACAAAGGCTTCAAAACAAACAAGTAAGTAACATTACCTGCACACCAGGGAACAAAATTCAGTGGTTTTTTTGTCTTTTAAAAGCATGAAAGCAATTCTATGGAAATTTAACCTATAGTCAGATTTGTTATATATGTACATCTAAAATGTTGACATTTTACTTATAGAATAAGACCACAAAAATGTCTAGTGTTTCTTTCATGTTAGATATATTAGTAATAACAGCACAAAGATATTATAAAATGTTTTATAATGTTAAAAATACTTCCCAAGATAAAGCAACTGTTCTTAGAGAAAAGGTTAGATAAAACCAACCATAGTTTACAGAATTCAATATTATATATCAGTTAGCATAGACCTCTTTATGGATATTAGTATGTTAGCCCTTCGAGATGTATTTCTATATATGCTCCTATGAATAGCCAACATGTCACTTATCTTTTATCATCACTAGACAAAAAATGAAATAAAACTATTTAATCTAAACTTAACACTATTCAACTGTTTATATTTTCTTAAGTCTGTGTGTTTTACAGTTTTTTATTTAATTTTTATGTATTTATTTTTTTATCCAGACACGAATTTGCCTAAAAACCTCAAAAATCTATAAACTAGAGGAAAAGTATGGATTTGAACAAACCCTCATCTAAATCTCAGGCAAACCCAGGACAATGGGTAATGGTATACATGAGAAACTTAGCAATACCTACAAGTATTATTGGACAGTCCCAAGATATGCGGTAATCACATGGCAGATCTGAGTTCTGATTTTGCAGTGCATATCTATTTCTTATTGAGAGCACAATAGTGATTGATTCACACCTGCTTCATTCTATCCCACATACTTGGAGATATTTTAATTCTTATCTATCCAAATAGTTAAAGTGTGCCTATGTGACTCAGGCAGAAAGGTCACAAGTCTCCTGTTTTACAAACAGGATCTCTCAGAACCTCAAGGTGCACAGATCTCGCCCTTCGACATTTTTATGAGGGAGATCACTGCCCTTCAAAGAAAAACCCTTGCTGTGATTGTTAGGATAACCTTGCCAGCCTCATGATACATTTAAGCACAGATTCATAACCTTTTCCACACTTAAACTGCTTTACTTGTTTCTGATGGAGTGGGTTTCAGTACAGGATACCTCCTTGTGTTTAGATTCCAAAGTCCATTGAGCGTGACTTTGAAAGCTTATATTACATTTTTTCTTTCTGAAATCCCCAGGATGAACATATTATAGAACGAAGATTTATTTTTAAGCTTTTCCACTTTGTTATTTAGTGCATTGGCATCTTTCAGTAGCACATTGCAGTAAGCATTTCGCGTTTTATCTGCTTAGCTAAATTTCTACCTCCATACTGTTATTTATGTGTCATGTTTAATCAGCTGTGTTTCCTTCCCAGCAGTAAATTGGTTTAGTGGATTTGCTTAGGCATTAGATTATTTAGCATTCCATCATGTATGACACCAACATAGCAGAACCTTGCAGATTCTCCTAAAATAATATTAACATGTGAGGGCTCTTAAGAGTTCTTGAGTTGACTCTGAAACTATGTTTTTTCTCCAGAAGGAGAAATGAATTTTTTTTCTTTTTATTCCATTTAAATGAATTCAAATGCTCTGCAGAGGGATCTGGACAGGCTGGAAGAGCCAAGGACAATCACATAAGGCTCAACAAGGCCAAGTGCTGAGTCCTGTGCTTGGGTCAAAACAACTGACCCAAGTGCTACAGGCTGAAGAAAAGTGGCTGGAAAGCTGCTCATCAGAAAAGGACTTGGGGGTGCTGGTCAACAGCAGCTGAACATGAGCCAGGGTATGTTCAGGTGGCCAAGAAGGCCAATGGCATCCTGGCTTGTATCAGCAATAGCGTGGCAACAGGACCAGGGCAGTGATTATCACCCTGTACTCAGCACTGGTGAGGCTGCACCTCGAGTGCTGTGTCCAGTTCTGGGCCCCTCTATGCAAGAAAATTTTTGAGGTACTGGAATGAGAAGGGCAATGGAGCTGGCAAAAGGTCTGGGGCACAAGTCTGATAGTGAGCAGCTGGGGCAGCTGGGAGTGTTTATCCTGGAGAAAAGGGGGCTCAGGGGAGCCCTTATCACTCTAAAACTGCCTGAAAGGAGGTGAGGTTGTAACCAGATGGGGGTCAGTCTCTTCTCTCAAGTGAAAAGTGATAGGACAAGAGAAAATGACCTCAAGTTGTGCCAGGGTAGATTGGATATTAGGAAAAATTTCTTCATGGAAAGGGCTGTCAGGCATTGGTGGCTGCCCAGGTGAGTGGTCGAGTCATCATCCCCAGAGGTATTTAAAATATGCAAATTTTATATATTTTATATCCCCAGAGGTATTTAAAATATGCAAATGCAGATGTGGCATTTGAGGACATAGTTTAGTTGTGGACTTGGCAGTGCTGGGTTAATTTTTTGGACTCGATGATCTTGCAGGTCTTTCCCAACTTAAAAAATTTTATGATTTTTTGATTCTATTTGTCAAACTTCTGTGGAAAACTTTTCATACTTTGGAAATAAAGGTTGATTTAGGTTGTTCTACACTTTGTGTTTGTCTTTTAGGCATTAGAATAACCTTGTAATATTCTCAAGCTTATTTCTAAGAAGAAGATAATACCCTAAAGTCAGTCTGAAAAGGAAAAGCAACAATTGCAAGCATATTCAGACCTTTTCTTGTCATTAGGGAAAAACAAAAAAGGAACCATTGAAATGTCCAGAGTCAGGAAGGAGGGCTGCCAAATGAGAGATGAGATAGAATGAATCTCTCAGAAGTGCTGTCCTTGCATCCAAGAAGTCCAAGGTCTACAGTTGACTGGAAGGTTATTAGATCTTGACCTATTCTATAATTTCAGCAGGTTTTTGTACTGGACAATTGTGGATGGATGAAATGTAGGAGCATAGAGATAGTAATGAAGGTAATCTCACCCCTGAGGAGTTGCAGCTGTACTAATTACCAAAGATTAGTAACAGGCCTGCCCTTAACAGACCACAGTTGTGTCCAATGAGGATAAGTGTAATAGAAGAAGAGTGGGTTAGCTGGTTGAGGAGGGAGTTGGAGTTTGTTGACCTGCTGTGAAGAAGAAGGAGTCAATGCTGTGAGGAGCTGCCCATAAGAAATCTCTGAGAAGGTATGGAGCTCTTGCAATAGGATGACAACGGACAGTAATATAGAGATATCATTTGCTTTTGTTAATAAGTAATATCATAGTTACAATCACAGTTCAAAAAATATCTCAGAGGTAGGTGGAATTGATGGGTGCAACAATAAAGCATTGTGATGTCTAATTTGTAAGATGTCAAAATGAACTTTATAGAAAACAAGCAATATGACAGAGAATCAATAAAATAAATGTACTGGTGCCTAGCAGGAGCTAAACAGCAGTATTCCATTTTTGCCTTCCAAATATCAGATCACCTTGAGCAAGGCATCCTGTGAGGTTGGGCTTTTTAAATTGCCTGGGAATGGTACTCTAGTCTCCTACACCTAAGACAAAGAGGACTTTTTCAAAAGAAGTCATTATCTCTTTTGGAAATCCAAAAGAGGGCACCAGAGTTTCAAAACTTGTCAGAATACAGCAAGTCTCATGCAGCATCTAGATTGTTCAACTATTTTAAAGAGGTGTTGCCCTTTCATATCTAAGATCTTCTCCAGATATATTTATTCATCCTGAAAACTGACGATTTGATAAAGTCAAGCAGAAGTGTTTTGAACATATACCCATTCAGCGCAGAAACATATTTATCTTGCAGACTTTCTTCCAAGAAGCAATTGATAGGAAAAAGGAGGAGGCTAATTCTCAGACTTAGAAAAATAATTGTATTGTTACAGTCTCAATCTCCCATTTTGAAACCTGGAGTGCTTAGTTATACCAATATTACAAAGGAATACACCATTCTTCCTCATTCCTGATCAATACACATGCGTGAAAAACTGTACTACTGAAGTGACAAAGTATTGAGGAAAAACATTGCAATTTCAGAAACCAGAACAATTGATAATATAAAAAACCCTATTGTGGTACATTGTCAATAAGCTTGCTTTCTCCTTCTGCTATAACAGTGTTTGTTGAGATAGCTGGGTCTACCAGTCTCCAGCTTTGTCAAACCCCAAACAGTACTTATTTTTAGAATTGGAGACATCAAAGATATTTTTATGAAATCTGTTCAGAGCTGAATATAATTGAATATTGATATTAATGAGCAATTTGATGGAAGAGTGATTATAATTATTGAAATTTAAGAGCAAACCAGTGATAGAATTAAAATTATCTTGACAAACAGGAATTATGGCCTGGGAAAAAAATATGGTGAAATTAATCACTGACAAGTATATATTTTAGTTAGGCAATGTGAAATGGGAAGACCTAGTTAGGAAGCAGAAGTAGGAAAATAACTATTGTGTTTCAGATTCTACACTGCAGTAGCAGAATGTTATGGTGGAAAAATAAAGGCCACACTCAGATGGATGAATTGGTGTTTCACGTGTAAGACACCTAAAATAAAAAGTTTGTACTCTTCTTTCTCTCTCTCTCTCCCCCTCCTCCTCCCCTCCTCTCCCCCTGAAAGAGTTATTTCTCTTCACCTCATTCACTATTTTGTATCGGACTCACAATTTAAGTATCTTTTGAGTACTTGAAAACTGATCTTTTCAGGTGCTGGTCTAACCTACTTCTCAGCTG
>VYZP01019895.1:0-10000 GCA_013400635.1 Hypocryptadius cinnamomeus
CTTCAGCAGGTCTGGTGGCCTTTTTCACATGTCATCTTGCCCCACTACATTAACCAAAACTGAAGAATTTTTGTTTTGTCTAAGTTGGTGTTGACGGCATGGCCTCTCCTATCCATACAGCAGGCTGCCTTGGATCACGTTGAAGATTTCTGGACACTGCTTACTGAAGGAATTGCCACAAAGCATCTCGTGCCAAGGACTGAAACCAGCAGCAAGATTAAGGCTGCAGACCACAGTGCCCTGGCACTTGTGTGCTCTCAGGCTGTTTGGCTGGTTCCAGGCACCCCCAGCAGCCGCAGGGATGCCTGAGGGCACGGAAGAGCAGCCCAGCAGCCACCACGGGTCTGCAATGCTTGTGTGATGCCAAGGGCAAGGGAGGAGCAACGTGGGAGGGAACAAGCTGTGCGCTGAATTTCCCTCAAAAACTTCCTGCCCATCACCACAGCTATTTGTAAATGGACTGGGAGAAACTGCCTCCCTCCCCACCCGGTACCTTCCCCTGGCACTGAGCACAGGCCCTTCCCACCCCAGTCGGAGTGGGGTATGTGCTGCGTGCCAGGGAACAGACAAGGACACAGCAAGGCACACGCACGTGCCCTGAGGCAGTTCTGCCAGGGCTGGTGCTGTGGGTGCAGCCAAAGTCAAGTAATTCCAAATTTGGAGGAGCTGGGCAGACTTTCATTTGAAAGTCTTCAATAAAGTGCCTGAATTTTTCATGCATTCAATGGAGGCCTATAAAGTAAATCTCAACTCAGGTCTTAATTATAAAGCTAAAGGTTGTGTTGCTAATAATGCCAATACTGCAGCCTGCAATCATGAATAGTTAACACACGCGCCGCAGGCACCATTCCTCTCAAGGACCTGAAATATTGATAAGGGAGCTGAGGGAGCAGGGAGGAGCCAGCACACCAGCCCTCGCCACAGGAGCAGGGTGGCTGGAGAACTTGGAGACTGCAGGGCACTTCCCTGCCACACAGGCTCGAGTTCTTCCCCAAGCTGTGCAAGCCACACCTGTGTGAGAATAACTGGGGTTTCTAGCAAACATACAGGCCACGTGGAATGCCAAGAGGTGTTTTGCTTTTTGAGCTGCCTGGTGAAGGAAAACTCGATGGTCTCATCAGCCTGAGCACCACTGCAAGACACCAGTCTGAGCTGTACAGGTATTTTGGCCCTCAGGGAAAGCAGCTCTAGCCAACGATAGCACAGTCCTGGCTGGGGAGGTGCTGGGTTTCTTGCATTAACTTCACACTAACAGCTGTTATGTGTGGTAAAAGGAGCAAATCTGCCTAATGCAGTTTTGCCACAGAGAAGCCACTTGTGTCACTTCAGTGTAGCTAGAGGCTGTATTTCTGATTGGCTTAGAAAAACAACTTTGAGCAATCAAAGAAATTTGGATCTATAAAGATAGATCCTAAATTTGTCAATAAACCATCCTTTTCCTGAAATGCTGTTCAGTTGCAATGAATTCAGAGCAGAGCAAGGCTCAGCCAGGAGCCTCACTGCTGTGCACAGGGAAGGCTGATGTGAAGTGGGGTGCAGACCTTGCCGCTTTTTATTTTTATCCTCTTCTCTGTGCACGGCACCTTTGTACCCCAGCACAGCCCCAGCCACCACAGGCAAGCAGCCCTTCCTGCAGAGCTCAGCCACGTCCCATAGTCCTGCAAACCTCCTCATGGTCAACACACAAATATGAAGGGGTGACAGAGGTGCTTTGGGCAGGCCTAGCTCCGTACCACTTGCCTCCACTGGAAGCACCTCCCAGAGCCTGGAGAGAGCTGCCAGCATTGCAGGGGGAATCAGGAGACAGACAGACACACTCTGGGGCAGGGGGTCCTCCCTGCTGCTTACCTGTGATACCGTGATGCTGCATTTCTTTGCCAGCTCTTCTTTGGCTTCTTCACTGGGGTAGGGGTTACTGAGGTGGGAGTAAAAATACTCGTTCAAGATTTCTGTGGCTTGTTTGCTGAAGTTACGCCTTTTCCGTCTGAAATGAGAAAAGGAAAACACCACTGTTGCTCCAGATCCCAGCAGGTCCCAGGCAGGGTTGGATGGGGAGCAGCAGCCTTCATTTCAAAGCCTCTGCTGCAGCACAGAACAACACAGCGGAGCTGTCCTGGCGCCCTCATCCCTTTGGGCCCCCCAACACCGTGGGAGGGAGCAGCAGGCAACAACACCACGTCCTGCACCCAGCCCCAGGGGGCTCTGGACTCTGCCTCTGGCTTCACACCCTCACCTCCCTGCAGGGCTCATCCCATGGGAGCACAGGCCACGTTCATGTGCCGTGGCAGAAATGGTGAGGCAGGTGCTGAGCCAGCAGCCTCCCTTGTGGCTCCTCCACAGCTGGGTACACAGCCTGGCCCAAAGCTCCCAGCCACGGAGCCCCTCTGTGCCAGCAGCAGCCTAGCAGACCTCCTTCCCCTTCTTCCCTTCAGCACAGGTCAGCTGGGCCCCTGCACAGCTCCCCGGGGTGAGGATGGTACAACAGGATGGGGCAGCCGTGCTGATGTGTCCTCACATGGCCCTCCCTGAGCTAATTGGCTTCCAACAGCAAGTGGATTTCAGGGCTTTGTGAGCGAGACCCATCTGTGCCCCCTCCTGCCATGGGCTGCACAGGGCCCAGGCTCTGGCCCACATGGGACATGGGACAGGCCCCAAGGGGTGTCACCTGGCTGGAGCACGGAGCCTTGCAGAGAGCACCCGCACGAGCTCCGGCCCAGGAGCTCCGGCCCTCGCCATGGGGGCAGCCCACGTGGGTTACGGTGGCAGCACCTGCACAGCTGCACTGCCATCCCTCCGTGCCAGCGGCTGCTCTCCTTTAGAACATCCTCTGGAAGGCTCCAGTTAAACATTTCCTTGGAGCTCCTTCCCCCAGGGCTGTTGCAATCACTGCCGGCGCCCCAGGCCAGCCGGCAGCCGAGCGCAATCCCCAGCGCGCTCTTGCCGAGTATCACGGTGCTGCTAACTGCACTGTATCCTGGAGCAGGCAGGCTCCCTCCCTAGAGCTCTGTTTATCTCATTACTATGCTTCCGCTCATTTTGCCTTATTTACCTTCCTCCTTTTTAAAGAAATCACTTTAAAATGTACATCTGCAGGCTCTACCTTTGCGTTCCTGGAGCTCTCCATAGACATCTCCTCCAACTGCCTGCAATTACCCTGATTTCCCACACCTGCCAGTGACCTCCTTGTTAATAACATTATTTTGGTCTTGTTTAGCTCCTCACAGCTTTCAGGTGTGAAGCGTGAGCTGCTGGAGGAGGGAGGCTCCGTGTGGCGCCGGCTGCTCCTCCCTTTTCCGCCCGGCTCCGCTCTTGCTCCGCCAGGCCCCACCAGCTGCTGGGGCCCTGCTCTGCAGACAGGAGCCCTGTGAAGGGGATGGGGCTGGAGATCACTATCCCACCTCATCAGGCTTCAAAACAATTCTAACTGTGCCTAAACCCCCCTCCTAATCCCTGTCTGCCTGCCCCCTGGCAGCTTGTGGAGCAAGCAGCCCACTCAGGCCACCGTGGGTCCTGGGGACAGGCACTGATCTCCAACAGTGGTGCAGGTGTCCAACGTGGGGAAAACAAGCCCAGTCTTTGCACTAAAATTTGAAGAAAAGATCTTGTTCCTTCTGAAAGCCTGCTGTGCAGGGGGTCCCTTCCACAGCAGCTGTGGCTGAAGGCTTTTGTTGGGGCAGAGCAGCCTCTCCCACCCATCCCTGCTGACATGGGACACCACTCCCAGTATGGCCAGGCTCTCCTGGGCTGCCCAGAAATTACTGTTTCCCCCCAAAAAGAGACAGGGGCACTTGCCTCTGCCTTACCTGGCATCAAGGAACCTTGATCTTAAAATCATTACTGCTTCACAAGTGCTTTGTTTGAGCTGCATCTGGATGGAGCTGAATTTTCGATGAATGATGCCCACCATCCTTTCAATCTCCTTGGGAGAAATGGGACGTGTCCGGCTCTGTTCTCTGAGGAGGTTCATTACATGAGTGGTAAATTCATTACATGCCTGTGGAGGAAGAAGAGGCTCAGATGTGGGTTTGTGCTGCCCCACAAGGACACAAGCTCTGACCTGGCTGTTGGGGGAAGGCGGGACTGAGGGGGACCCCTCACATGGCCCTGTCCCCTCCACATGCGTGTGGCCACGGGATCCCACCCTGTCCAGGAGACCTGCAGCTGTCCTGGGGCAGCCAGGGGAGCCCAATGACCATGGCTCCTGCCTGCTCATCCCTTGATGATGAGAGGAGCAGTCAGATCAGCCCCTGTACAGCTGCAGGCAGGGGTGTGAGTGGGGACCTGCACTCCTCACAGCCAGGGGGGCAGCACCCCGAGCCCTGCGCCTGGGTACCCCCCTGCAGCACCCAGGCACCTGAGACTTTTCTGAGGCACCGCATGTCCCCACCCTGGGTGGGTTTCAGTGGCACTGTGCCCCAGCCTGGCCCACGCTGTGCAGCCAGGGCACTGAGGGAAGGCACAGGGAGCCCTCGATCACCACTCCCAGACTGTGACATGTTGATATAAACTTCAGACTGAGCCACCACCAGGATCCCTCTGGTCCGAGCCTCCACACATCCTGCTGTCCTGACTTCCCTTTGCAGGCTGGAACCTGACAAAAACTCTGCTAGATCCCCTCTTCCCTGTCATGCCAGGCTGCAAAATATGTACGTAATGTGTCTGACAACCACATTTTCAAGGATTCTCCAACATTTCAACAGATTATGTGATGGAAGGAGTTAAAAGTGAAAAGTTTATGCATCTAAAAACTCGTAATTTCCTATAACATTTGCTGAACGTCTCACAACTTATTAAGTGAAGCCATCTATGAATGCAAATGCTGATTAGCAATTTGGCAATAGCCCAACATTCGCAGAATTCACATAGCTTTTCTTTAAACCAGTAGTTCATACATGATTAATTAGAACATCTCATTTATGTAGTGTGCACTTTAGCTCATTACTCTAAGTAAAATTCGTTAAGTATTTACATTTAGATAATTAAAATCTGGGTACACCCTTAAGAAAGATGCATACACTTCAGGCAAAGTGATTTTTTTTCTTTACACTACTGAAAGTAAATTACAGGCTAATTTACATCCTTGCAGCACCCGTTGGAGGCGGCGCTCGGTGAGCCCTGGTGCAGAGCCCTCCGCTGCTCGGCCCAGCACCTGCCACCCCCGGGTTTGCCAGGACTGCCCGAGCTCCAGGTGAAGCAGTTGGGCATTTCTCACCCTCACTTCCCACTGGCACATTCTTTCTTTCATCAGGGGATAACCCGAGCATGCAGAAGTTTAGGCCCAGCCCTCTGACCAGGACTGATGACAGCAGCTTTGGCTCACCCGGGAAATTTTGCACAGAAGGGAGGGGGACACAGGCACCAAAATCCAGCAGCTCTCCCCCTGAGATCGGCCAGCAGCTCTGATAGTTCCAAAATACAGCTGAACCCAAGAATTTGGTACTGGATGGAAGTTCCAGGCACACAGTTTGCCACAAGCCCCCTTCTTTCAGATCCCAGGAATTCAATTTTAAAGTACAATAAAATTGGCTACTGTCGCATTAGAAATATTCTCAGGTATGTCTTTTCTATAAGAGATTTAGTATCAAAAACTGGAGTTTGAAAAGCAAAAATTAGTTTCTTGCTTTTAAGAAGCAAAAACCTTTCCCTGACTTTACTTAACTTGCCTGATTAGACTTGGTTTGGCTACAACTGCCTGGAGAGCCTGGGTTTAATTCATCTCCACCAGCACCTCCCCTCTGCAGAGCTGCCTCACACAGCACAGTGGGAGGAAGCTCAGAAGACTCTGATGCTTTGTCTTGTTTCTCTTGTTTATTTATAGCGTCCAAGCTACTTGATCCCTTTTCCAGGACTATTTTTCAGGCCTCTGCTTGGTGCCTGAGACATTATTAATAATGTCAGGTTATAAGTGATGGCCTTGTTAACCTGCTCAGAAACCTTGTAGGAGCAGGGATGCTCCTGCTGCCTCAGTGCTTCATCACAAGTGCACAGGAAAAAGAGAGGAAATGGCCCAAAACAATGTTGAGGGGTAGGCTGGCAGCCAGTGCTCTGTGAGGCTGGTGGTGGCTTCTGAGCTGCCACACCTCACCCCAGTTTGGGGTGAATTCAGGAGACATCTGTGAACTTGGGAAGTGGGTTCCCAGCTGCTCCAGGAGGCCTGGGACCCTTACAGTACTTTTGCCTACAGCAAAAAATGTATTTCAGTGTAATTACAGCAGATAGCTTTCAATATGTCATCTCTGTTATAGGAGCTGTAAATTATGGAAGGCGCTGCCTGTGCGTGGCCATTTCTCCCGGCGCCCGGCGAGGGAGCGCTGGGTGATGGCGTGACACACTTTCCATTTCTCTTTCCCTTTTTTTTTTTTTTTTTTTTTTTTTTTTTCCTGTGGTCATTCCCCCTGCATTCCCCTGACTGGCAACAAATATCAGGATCAAAGTCTGCCTGGAAAGCGTCTCCAGGAAGGCGCTCTGGTTCCTGCTGCCATGGGACGGCGGGAGTGCCCGCGCCGGGCAGGATGGCAGGAGTGGCTCTGCGGTGCGGGCAGGTGCCAACACGGGCTCCCCGCTGCAGGAGGGCTCCTGCCTCCCAGAACCTGTGGCGCCAGAGGCTGAGATGCCAAGCCCTGGCTGCCTCTCGGGCACTGCAGTGAGACAAACCAGCAGGAGACAGTTTGCTGCCAGGCTGGGGAAATCATCATATGTCTGTTGAGCAGACGTGGCTGGGTGTCAGGATCCGTGGGGAAGCATGCATGTCTCATCCTCAGCTCTACCTCTCTCTCCTGCTCCAGCAGCATTTGAGCATCCTCCAAAATTTCCTGTGGTGTGGACGGATGGCTGTGACATTTCAGCCGAAACCTTTGTAAATGGAGCTACAGGGCAAAAAATGCTCCTGCTTCCCCCACGTCATTAAACTTATTAGAGTCCAAGGATGTTTGCCAGGAAGCGGCTGCAAGCACCGAGCTGCTGCCTCTGTGGCCCAGATCTGCCTGCAGCCTGTGTGCTGTGCCTGTACCAGACACGTTAATGGCACAGCCACCCCCATCCCAGCGCTGCACCCGGCGGGGCGAGGAGGGCTCGGGGCTCCACCCAGGACTGCTGGGCCCTGGGGGGTCAGGGAAGAACAGCAGATTTGCACAAAGACCCTGACAGGTGTTTGCTCAGTTATTTGTTCTCCACTTGAACAACACAGTGAAAGAGACAGCACAGACAAGGCAGTGCCACTGGCACCTGAGTCACACGGTGCTGCTGGCACCTGGCAGCATGTAGCAAACGTTCTCAGTGCCACCGGCACGGCCAGTGTGTTGGGTCACCAGGTCCCAGTGGTGAACACAAAACTACATATCTCTGCAGCATGCTCTTCACTCCAAACAAAGACACTGTGCTGGCATCTGCCTGAACCAGGATTTCCCTAGTTCCTGTCCCCAAGCCTTGGCCAGGTGCTCTGCTGACGCCTCACTGCCCACTCTCTTCCAACCTGCTCCAGCTGACCTGCCGTGGCCAAGTCTTGTGCCAGAGTATCCTGCCACCTGCTCCAGGAGCCTGTGGGCTGAGATGGCCAAAGCAGCCCTTGTCTGCCTGTGCTCCCCAACTTGCCAGACCCAGCTGTGTGAGACCTCATCAGGGCAGAGGGTGGCACTGAGTGGCAGACATCTCTCCTCCTCTCTGCCTTCTATGGGCTGGGCAAAGGGGACAAACACGGGCTTGGGTGCTGGTCTTGTGCAGTTACAGACAACAGAAAACACTCAGACATGCAAGACATGCATCCTGGCTCCAGCCAGCAGCTCCTTGGAGCCCGACAGATGACAGACTCCCATCGTGGCTCTCTCTGGGCAGAGGGGTGGGGAAGGGGAGGAAGGGTTGTGGTCCAGAGTGGGCACTGGTGGGCACTGGCAAGCAGAGGAGAGCAGTGTCAGGTACACGAACAACTGAGAGGCTGATGTCTGACCTGTTCATATTTCTCCAGCTCTGTGTGATAGATTTGTCTGATCTGGGTCAATTTGGCTCTGTAATCTGAGTGTTCAATAGAGTTATCTGAAGACCCTCCAGAGGCTGCTGCGGCTGCAGCTGCTGCCGCCGATCCCCCACCTTTCTCCGGACCTGAGACTCCTTCTGCCAGAAGCATATTGTCTAGTCTCATTAGCTGAGGATCGGGAGGGTCTTCCTCCTGGGCTCCTCGGATGCTCAAACCTTGGGCACAAAAGAGAGAACAAGAGAAAACACAGTCAGTACTTCTGCATCTGCCCGCTCGCTGCCCGCTCGCTGACCGCCTGCCACGAGCCCTCTGTGACACTCCCCTGCCTGGGGCCACAGGCACAGCCCTGCCCCAGCCCTGCCTCCAGCACCCCATGGGCACAGCCCTGCCCCAGCCCTGCCTCCAGGACCCCACGGGCACAGCCCTGCCCCAGCCCTGCCTCCAGCACCCCATGGGCACAGCCCTGCCCCAGCCCTGCCTCCAGCACCCCATGGGCACAGCCCTGCCCCAGCCCTGCCTCCAGCACCCCATGGGCACAGCCCTGCCCCAGCCCTGCCTCCAGCACCCCATNCCCCCTGCCTGGGGCCACGGGCATGGCCCTGCCCCAGCCCTGGCCCCAGCACGGCCCCAATACACCAGCCAGCCCCATAAGACGCAGTCCAGCAGTGCCACGGGACCCTCTCTATTCCCATACACAGTAGGAACAGTACCTGAGCAGGCTGTGCCAGATGTTCCAGCAACACACAGCTGCCAGGCATGGACCTGGGCACCAGCAGTGTGCTCCATGCACTCGGGGGACAGCACAGGATTCCACACTGACTGTCTCAAGGAGGACACACAGCCCATCTCCCAAGATGATCCCCCCACTGGCCAACTTTCCAACTCAAGAAAGCACAAGGCATTAATCTTGCTCTAAAGTACACATTTTAAACCTGTCACCTTCATTTAAAACTATAATTCCATATAATTTCATGGGAATAATAAAAATGTCTCATCATCTCTTTAAATTATTTCTGTTGCCTGTTCAGAGGTCCACAGGGACAAGCTGATGATACCACACATTGTCCCAGCGTGTCCCTGAGCTGGCACACACATGCTGGGGACACCCCTGGCACAGCTCAGGCCACCCATGCTGCAGCCAGGGAAGGTGATGCCACACCTGGGAGTCCCTGCAGCAGCAGGGGTGGTGGTGCCTCACCAAGGGAGCGCTGCACCCATCCCTCATTCCCTCGTCTGCCAGGTCCCACTGCCTTGGCACAGCTCCTGGCCCGCAGTGCCATAAGACAGGGGTGATTTCCTTGGTGAGTTGTTCCCCTGTTTGTCACTCTCCTCCTCTGCTCTGCTGTCAGAATGTTCAATAACATCCTGGTTTTAATCCATTCAAGCTCTCCTTCCCTTCTCATCAATGATTTCTGCTGTTGTTTTTCCTTTTATCTTCTGGACCCTGTCTCAGTCCATGTTTACTGTGCTCTATTCCAGCTGTTACTCCTCATCTGCATTTCTGCTTTCACTATGGAACTCATCTCCCTCCCGCTATCCCATCACAGTCCCACTCTGCTCCCAGATGCAGATGCCTAGTCAAAACCTGCAGCAAAATAATTTGGTACAATTGCAGTGATTTCTGCATCATGCACTTCCATCAACAGGCAAAGTGAGAGGGCTTTGTCCAAAGTGACACGATCCAAGCTCAAAGTGATATTCCAAAGCCCCAACCCTTCTCTATAAACCTGACTCAGAGAGTGAGCAGCCCCCAAGGTTTAGCAGCAGGAGCTGATGCTGCACTGAGCCTGCAGGAGCCAGCCAGGGCCTGAAGCACAACAGGAGGAAGCTCAGCCATGAGGACAATGACGAAGCCACTCAGGTGTTTCGCACGCAACGCAGCGTGTCTCGGGGGCTGGTGGCACAGGGGTGGCACACTGTGTTCATCTCCATCCTACACAATGCTCCCATAACCAGAGCATCCCATCCGGAGTGCAGGAGCCTGCAGACACCCACAGGCAAGGGGATGACAGAGAGTGTGTGGGGACACAA
>VYZP01019895.1:15000-46163 GCA_013400635.1 Hypocryptadius cinnamomeus
CTCCAGGTGATGTGTCCCAGAAGCTGGGGGCTGTGGCAGGTGCCCAGTGAGCAGGACAGCAAGGCCAGCCCCCAGCAGCACTTCAGG
This sequence comes from Hypocryptadius cinnamomeus, assembly GCA_013400635.1. Taxonomy (NCBI): domain Eukaryota; kingdom Metazoa; phylum Chordata; class Aves; order Passeriformes; family Zosteropidae; genus Hypocryptadius; species Hypocryptadius cinnamomeus. Next base: position 15,088 of record VYZP01019895.1, read on the forward strand.
CACACGAGGTCTCCCCTTCAGCATCACACAAATGCACCCTTACGTAAAAATATCATCAAAGTTTTATACTTGTAGAATTTCCTACCAATAAATCACACAAATGGATATCTACACCGGGTAATAAAACTGAACGGATCCTAAAACTGATTGGTAAAGTTGCTCATAAATTGTTGTTTTTAGCAAGCTGTAAACAAAAGCTGCATAAGCACCAAGTGAGTCTTAGGAGGGGCTCTGCACACAGAGATGCTCCAGCTGCTGCCTTCAGGAAGAAGGCACCGGGTTTGGGCAATGTCTGGAATATTTTGTTATTGCCCGGCACAAACATTCTATTTCCAGCTCTATATCCTAGCACCAGAGAGGAGGCAGCAGGAATAAATGCTGCAACTTTCTGGTTCCTCATGGTGCTCTCCTCCTTGCAGGGGTGTACATGACCTGATGTACCCACAGTTTGCCTCCTGTGCTCTCTGTATTTTATTTACTTCCATTTCAACAAAAGAAGGAAAGCACATGTAAACCACACAAACCAGGCACTGGAAGCAATACTTTCCTGACAGGGGCAGAAACTATTCCTAGCACAGACACCCAGAAGAACACACTGTAAATCCCTACCTTTTTTGTTTCAGAGTGACAGAGAAATTACTATTTTAGCTGCCTGTATGATGGTGAAACACACACCAGCAAGGCCCCTGCTCAGCCCTGCAGATTGGATTACCTGCATAGAGGACCTGGAACCTGCTAGGAACAGCCCTTCCCTGAGCCAGTGCTTCAGGTGGAGAGGCAGAGATGTCAGCTTTGATTTGAGCTAACAGAAAGGAATCTTTGGATGGAAAGGCTCCAGGACCTTTGAATTAAATGAAAGACCAGAACACTCCACAGAATGTCTGCAATAACAGTCTCTACAGAAAATTATGAGGAACTACATAAATCCACCCTCTTCCTCTTCACACAGGCTCATTAAAGCAGTACTGACTCTCTGGGCAGCTATAATTCTGCTGAGTGATACCCTGGAATCACCCTGTCAATACCCAGTGGTGTGCTGCCTCTCCAACTATCTGTGCCCCTAATATTCCTCTCTTTGATGGGATTTGCTGACCTTTAATCTGATGCTAGTTTACTCTCATCACTGAAGTGCAAGTCAGAGAGCAATAAAACGGCAACCTCACTGATTCAAAAGGGAGAGCTAAAGCGCCACTAACTGTGAATCTAACCTTTCGGAATGGCTCTGCCTTAAAAGGGGAAACATGAAGTGCAAGGCAGCTAAAACAAACAATATCTAATGCTGACTGCAAGATTTATTGCAGTTCTCTTTGCATGAGCATGAGATTGGAATTCCGGCAATGTAAACTGAGGGAGAGGAGAGGGGCAGCCTGTGCAGATGGAGCAGGGCACCACAAAGTCCCTTCCCCAGGCCCCAGGCAGCGCTGGCACTGCCACAGGCACGGGGAGCGATGGGGACATGGCAGTGCCCGAGCTGAGAGACCTGGCCCCAAAAGGGCAAACGGAGCCCGGGCAGCACAGGGGGGTGACAGCTGTGACCCGTGGCTGTGGTACAAGGGCAAATGTGCACAGCATCCTCTCCCAGGGCACTCACTGCTGGAGCTGGAGCACCCAGGAGCAGCTGCAGCCCCAGTGGCAGGCACTGCTGGGCTGCCCACACACAGCCCACCCAGCCCTCACAGCCCATGCCACTGCAAAGCACCCAGAGAGTCACTGTGACCTCAACCACGAGCCAGAAACATGGGGAAATGGGACTTCGTGCTGCTGGAGAGGGCACAGGGTGTGGCTGTCCCCAGGATGGGTTCCTGGGCACAGGGGCAAAAGGGCAGTGTCCAGAGCTGAGGGGATGGGCAGCAGCTGATCCTGACCGACCCCCTCTGCCTGGGTGGTCCCCAAGGGGTCTCTGAGCAGGCACTGCACAGCACATGCCTGTTGTACTAGGGAAATCAAGTGGAAATAAAGGTTCTCCAAGTGCTGGTGGTTCCTGGGCCGCTGGGTCAGGGTGCAGGAGTGCAGCTGGGCACCGTGGTGGCCACACTGAGCCACCACCACTGCCCATCACAGGGTTCCCAGTGACCATGCCCGAGGCCTGCACGTGCAGAGGAGTGTGATGGTACCTCGAGGGGAACAGCCAGGACCCCCCGTGCTGTCCCAGGCAGGGCAGGGTGTGCACAAAGCAAGCAAATAACAGAGACAATTCTCACACGTTGTGTACACACAGATCAACACAAAACACATCGAAGTCACAGCATAAAGTAAAAGAGAAATTATTGCATAACAAATTTTTCCCTGGCTCTCTAGGGAAAATAAAGACTGACAGCTTTGGGTTTAACAGGTGTTGCTAGAAGATGAGCTACTTATTAATACTGCTAGGAAGGAAAAGCATGATAAAAACTATAATGTGATTAATTATTTATGTTTACGAGCAGGATTTTTAAGAGTTACAGTCTGTCATGCAAATCGCTAGGTCTGGTTCGACTCGACAGTCGCAGCCCGGAACGTGCCTGAGGGCTGTGCACAGCTCGTGAGGTGATGCCAGGCACGGCCGGGCAGCAGAGCCCCGGGCCCAGCACGGCCGGAGCGGGCACAGGCTGAAACGGGAGCTCCTGATCAGCGCAGAACCTGGGAGAATCCTGGGGCGATTCCCCTGCAGGCGAACCGATGGGGGAGTGCAGGTGAGAGCCCTGGTGGTCCCAGTGCCCCTCCAGCTCGGAGGCACCGCCGGTCCCCGCCGGTCCCCGCCGGTCAGCGCTCCCAGCCCGTGCGGTGACCGACCCCCGGCACCGGGTCCCGCACGGCGGAGCCGCCGCACCCCCGTCGCCAAAGCAGCCGCGGATTTACATAGAGCAATTACTGCTCAAACACCCACCCCGCTCTTCTGAAAAGAAAATTGGACACGAACATTTGCAGGAACTCACAAAGACAGACTTTGTCAGACCTAACAGGGCTGATAAGGGGAGAGCTTTTACAAGGGACACCGAGAGATGCATCAGTTGAGTGCGAGGCTGAATACAAAACAGTATTAGTGTAAAAAAGAACAAAGAAAAGGCCTGCTCCGCGTAAGAACTGGTAATACATTAAAAATTTAAAACCTGGCACGACAAATCTGGATACTCCCTGCAGAAGACAACTGATATTAATGAACAGGCCTGTGCATTCATTGTCTGGGATCCCAGAGGAAAAAAATAATGCTGGTTACACTGAATTTTTTAAAGAGAAATTCTTCCCTGCACAAACAGCTTCTCCACCAAATCACCAGCCTACTCCTGGCAGTTTTAACCACCTAAAACCATTCACCTGCCCAAGCAGTGCACACACCTGAAGGTCTCCCATTTCTTCACGTAATTCCTCAGCATGAGACTCCATCAGAGCCTGGCTGCCCCACCAGCATTGATTTCCTCCGGAAGAAGTGCTCAGGCGTGGCTCCACACCCTCGCAGCCCCAGGGAAAGCAGCACCCTTAGCACAAAGAGGAGTTCGGTTCCTGGACCATTCCCCCTGGCAGCACTCAGGGAGGGTGAAGGGAAGGCAACAAGGGGCTCCCTGGACTGCACAGACCCCCCCAGCTCCTGCACAGGGACTCCTGGAGCACCCAGCTGGATTCAGCTTGGCATCACTTCTGCAGCCAGGAAGGAATAACCAGAAAGGTGGGAAATGCCAAACACGGCACACGTTTGTCCACTGGTGGACACAGCACTGACACTTGCCCAGGCAGGGACACAGAGCAGGAGAAGTGCTCAGCCCTGGTCAGCACTGTCACTCAGCTGGCACACAGAATGTGAAAGCCGCTGTGGGAAACCTCTCCAAGTTCTGTCTTAAGATCCGGCCAGCCACAAAGCCCATCGGCTCCACAAAATGTGTTGTGGAAAGAGGAAACACGAACCACAAGGGCCAGACAGAAAGAGGAATACATTTGGGAAGGAGGAGCTGGGCAAAGCAGCCCAGGGGCCAAGCCCGAGGTTGCACAAGGGGTTCAGCCCTCGGCCAAACCACCCACGCTGCTCCCAGCTTCCCAAGGGCTGTCCCTGCGCTCAGCCTCTCCTGTTCCTCCCCCAGACCTGCACGGCTCCTCGGTGGCAGGGCTTGGGGAGCACCACTCACAGAGCAGTGCCAGTCCTGGGGACACGCTCCGGGGAGAGGGGGACACCCCGGCTGCGCTCCCTCGGCACCTCGCTGCCCTGCCAGCCGCGGAGCGGTGCCACCGCCGCACACTCGAGCGCGCACGACAAGCCGAGGCTCATTGTCACCGCTGTCGCCGCCGCTCTGCGGAGGTGCGGGGTGTTTGGGTGGGAGCGCACCTGCCCGCACAGCGCGCCCGGGGACACGCTGCCAACAGCCGCCGTTTCCAGCAGGGTCACCCGTGCGACACACAATTATGCCGGGGTGAGCCGTGGCAGAGGGAACGCCTCAAGTTTTAAACTGTCATTAGAATACCGTGGCCTGGTTTTAACAATGCAGCAGCGCTTCTAATGATCTTTAAGGTAATTCGCTATTCAGACCCGGAGCAAAAGATGCAAATGTACCACTGAAAGCTCCTTATTAAATACCCACAGGCTACAGTTCTGTACAATAAGTGGTCCAGGTCTTTTTAGAACATCCTAATTAGATGAACATAGATGCAGAAAAATGCAAAACCAGGTCATGCAGCAAAAATGTTGGGGGGAATAAAAAAGCTGCCAAACAACCCCCCTCCAAGCCCCTCATTAAACACCCTCCCCCACCCCGCAGCCTTTATTAAACCCTCACATGAGATGAAGAGGAGCCAAAGGCTCCCAGCCCACCATCGCCCCCAAAACAGAGGTGCCCGATATTGTTAAAGTTAAGTTTTCAGTTTATTGCCAGGGATATGTCTAAGTGATGATATAAATAATACTATGAATAATACATTAAGCAAAAACCCAATCTGAAATTAAATTCGCCTTGGGTTATCTTCCTTTTTCCTATATACATATGGAATTATTATGCACTAGGGGAAAAAAAGAGCACATATCAAGGTAACACTTTTTCCCCCTTTGAAAGTAGCAAGAATCGCTGCCCCTAAATAGCTGCTGCCTTGCACAGAGCCATCAGGCAGAACTTCCCTCCCCCTGGAAGCAGGGGGGAAGCTGGAAGACAGGTTCAGGGCTGATTGGAAGGGTCCTTTGGCACAACTCCAGCAGAGCTGCTGGCTCTGTCCTGGCATGGCTGCACGCACAGGAACCTGCAGCACCACGTGCAGGTGCACCAAGGGCCCTCAGACCCTCTTGCCAGCCTCACTGGGGCCATTTACCCTCAGTGCTGGGAGCACACTCACATTTATCTATCTTTATGTCTCCAGTTTAGCTCAGATGAGCGCCAGACCTTTACTCACTGGCTGTTTAGCATTTAGCACTGACCTTGCTGTGATTTCCAAACATTCCCAGCACAGCCAGAATAGTAGAACAGGAATTATCCAGACTCATGGCTGGTGAACTCCAAAACATATTGGGTTACCAGACAAAGGAGGGGAGAGCTAAGCAGGAGCTGGGCAGTGAGGTCTGTGCACTGAGGTCTCTGCCCCAACTCTATCCCAAAATTGCCATGGGATTTCAGACAAACCACTTGCTGTCCTTGTGCCTCATTTTCTTCAGAAGGTAAGACTGTGGTACTCCGGTCACACCACAAAGTCCTGAGGAGTCTTGACTAAAGAGCACTAGAACTGAAGACCTCAAAAACATATTGGCAGCTATTTCCTACCAACCCCAAAGCACAAGTGCAGCCAGTCCTCACACCCCATCCAAAACCAGGCACAGTGTCTCAAGGCAATGGATACAAACTGGGGATCTTCTGAAAGAGCAGCTTAGTCTGCAGGTCCCTCGGGTGACCCTGCATGGCACCAGGGACGTGCAGCCTTTGCCAGCTGCTGCTGGAGCTCTCCAAACTCCAGGGCACTAATGCAAATTATGGTGATTCACAGGTTGGTTTTGTCACATGAAGATCAGTTCAAAGGCAGCCAGCTGGGAACGAAAAAGCTCATTTCCTGAGTTCTCCAGGAGTGAAAATTTGGGCAAGTGATTAGAGTCTGGGAGACGCAAGAAGGGCATCGTGCTCTGCCCTTCCAAAGCACTTCTGCCCAACCAAACACTGACAGCCCGGTCGCCAGCGGGGATGTCCACATCCATTCTGTTTCCATAGGTGTTTCCTTAGCACTAGTACAAGTGTTCAGTGCCAACACATCCCAGCTTTTCCTCCTCTCCCTGGCTCTGCCCTACGGAGAACTGGAGCCTCAGGGGCAGAGGCTGTGCCCCCTGGCATGACAGCCCTGCTGGGAAATGGGCAGCATCTTGGCTTTCCTCTTCCATCCCTGAGCTTCGCCTGTGAGCGATGCCAGGCAAGACATGGTTAATGCACTAATTACCATAATTAAGAGTTGCCAATTTAATTATAGCTGAGAATATTAATGCTGTAACATTTGTTGGAGTGCAGAAAACAAACCTTTAATGCACAGACTTTGTTCGCAAACATCTAATGGAGCCCTCCTCCACTTCGCTTGGTGCTTCAGCGCTGACACAACAGTGATAGGTTCAGATTGAAGAACTTGTCAGCAATCAGGCAGGAGGAGGCTAATTAGCTGGCAGGTTAATGAGTGTGATGGCTCTTGACAGCATTTTGTTACAGCCTCTACTGTATTTAAACAATAAATGATTATTACTTAAACACTACAGAGATAGTCTTATTAGGAGAGCTAGACCATGTATTTATTTTCATAAAAATGAAATTAATTCTGTAGCGTAATGAATAAAATATAAAATTTTGGCTGATTATATCTCACCTCTGAATAACCTCCAGAGTATTTTATCAGAGGAGGAGAGCACAGGGTTGAATGCCCTTGTGCTCCCCAGGAGAAGGCATCCTGTGCCAGCTCCAAAGGGTGGGAGCCTGGGTGGCAATGGACTGTGAGCCGCAGCAGAGCCATTCCCAGAGCTGTCACACTGCCAGCTCCAACCAAACACACAGAGCAGATCCCTCCTCATGTCACCCCTGGGTGAGGGGTGTGCCAGGGCTTTGCCATCCCCCCAGTCCTCAAGCCCACAGCAGGCTCTGAATTTTTCTTCCTTTGGCAACTGGGATTTGGAAACAGGTGGTGAAGTAGAGGAATGGCTCTGTGGAGAGATTAACCCATTTCTCCGTCCAGTTAAGGGGGAAAGGGGACATTTTACTGCACTCCTGTCATCCATAAACATAATGAAAGTGAGAAGGAAGGTGTCTGCATCCAAAAAAATCCAAAAGCACAGAAATACACTGCCTTTCCTGCAGAAAAGGCAGGTGGAAGGAGCCCCTGGCTACAGTCTGAACTGTATTTACAGGACAGGCAATTGCAAATACGTGTCCAGAAAAACCTTATCTGAAGAGAATTAAATTGAATCTTTGGCTGTGTAATAATAAGGGAGGGTTATTTCAATTTAATATTTACTGTTCCCTAGGAATTTGTACATAAACATGGAAGAAACAAAAGGCCTCACCTGCTGAGACTAATACCATTTTCGAAATTATTTTTGCATACATGAAAATGATTTGTGCCCCTCAGTGCTGCTGCTGAACATGGGAATAAAACCAAAAAAGGCATTGATCTGAAATCCTGCCTCATCCGTAAGACCATGGGTTACATGTTTAAGACTCAAATCACCACAGGCTCAGTGCCTGGCAGCAGCAGAGCACGGCCAGTGATCACCTGCACAGGTAAAAGGCAGACACCCGAGGCTCCCCAGGGCAGCCTTACTGCCATGGGCTCCCAGTGCCAGCAGGACCAGCAGTGCAGTGAGCCCCACCTCACATTCCCGGGATAAACCCCGCTCCCGAGGAGTCCCCTGGGCTCTGAGCCACATCCCCAGTGCCCCACAGCACCACCAGCACCCACGGGACCTCACCTGCAGGCTGGCTGCAGCACACACAGCCCCGTGGAGCCCCCGAGGAGTGTAAAGTCAGACCCATTCCAAACCGAACCGGCATTCCCAGGCTGTGCCAAACACGGCTCTTTCCTCCCAGCCCTGCAGGGCTAAGGATCACACTGCGCTATGAAACATGGATGGGTGTGTGAACACACAGAACTCTGCAACGACACCAAACTTCCCTACAAAGCTCTTGAACACCTCAGCTCAAAACGGCTCATCCAAATTTTATTTTTTGACATTAAAATATTAATAGCATTTGATGGAGCAATTTTAACCCAATGCCATCCCGGGAAGAGCTGGCAGCTGGCAAAAATCACCAGGCTCTCTAGCTGTTTAAATGAGAATATTCTTCAGTCTGAAAAATTATTTATAGAGGGTTTTTTTACTACCCTTGTATACTGCAATGTTATTTCCTTTCCCACACACTAGCAAAGTCCATTTTCACAACTGCTATAAAGCGGCATGTTCACAGCTAGTAAAACAACTCAATAAATAGCCTCGCGAAGCTATAGCTGTCTCATATCCTTTCCTCAATAAAAACAGAGGTGAACTGCTTATTTTCAGCAGCACACTATAAGAAGACAGAAGCATTATGACTGCTCATACATTCTGACTATCATTTGCCACAAGCTATATCTGTCAGCATTAAATAAAGCTGCATTATAAATGTAAACAAAACACCCACATCTACCAAATGAGCTGTCCGCCATGGCTGCAGGCAGGAATTGAACCCGCTTATTGACTCAGCTTGCTCTTTTTATTTATTCTCCTACAAAGACATGCATTTACTTTACCCTACAAGCAGAGTGGGTTTAGGGGCGGTGACTTGTCTCCTGCACAGGCAGAAAAGGCAGGTTGGTGACAAATGCAGATCTTAATGGGAACACCATTAGGTGGGCAAACATTGAACTATTATTGAAAAACTGATTTATTTTAAAAGGTTATCCTAGACCAAAACACTACATCATAAATAATTTGCAGGATCAGTCAAGTGAATTTATACTTATGATTTTTTTTAAAAAGGTAATTCATTGCAATCAAATAATAATGCCAGTTGGAGAGGAATTACACTCAAATATCAACTGCTCAGAATTTACAGTCTGAAGAGGTTAAAAGGTGCTTGGCTCTACAGCAGCACAGAGCAGGCTGCTCCTCTGACAGAGGTTATACATCTCTCCAGACTAGAAAAAACTTCTGTCCCTGTCAGACAAAATTCACCTTTGCACAAGCCCAGAGCGGCCACAGACAGCCCCTGTGGTGGCCCAGGGGGACACCCAGGCGTGCCCCCGATGGGCACACTCCTGCCTCCAGCCCCTCCACCCCGGGGAGACCCTCCTGGGCTGGGGGCATCTGCCGTGGGACAGCGGGACAGGGACCCAGTGGAGCCGCTAGTGCGCTCGGAACTCCGCGAGGGAACACGAGCGCTGTAAAAATGCTGCATGTTCCCCAATTAATAATTGCAATCAATTATTTATGTAGATACTCACATTTCTACAAGGAAGGGAGAATAATTATAAATAATGCATTGGCTAGGAGGGAATGGAGGCTTTTTTACTATTTGCTGTAGAAGAACGAGGTTTTGCCAGATCTGTAAACAAATACTGTGGGGCCATTTCTGGAGTGGGACTGTGAAGTGCATTGAACTCTGACTACACCTCGCAGTAGTGCAGACATCACTTCCATGTCATTCAGGCAGCCATTAAAGAAATTCCCATAGTGTTCCTACAATCTGACACTTCTCCCTCAGACCTAAGAAAAAGCTATGCTTGGAGACAGCTTCTCCTCTGTCAGGTGGTGCTGTTAGAGCTGCAAAGATAATCTTCCTTGGAAAACTCACCACAACTCCAAAATTATCTTTATTCTTTGCAACGGGAACTAGCTGTCATGTAGGAGGGTGCTGAGATGCCCGGCATCACCAGGTGCCCTGCCCAAGCAGCACGGACCTTCCTTCCTCTCACCAGGCCTCAGCCCCATCCCACACTGCTGGGGGCTGAGCCCTCCCAGAGATGGGAGTGGTGTCCAGCAGAGCCAAACCCTGATGAGGCTCCTGGCACATGCAGACCAGAGCAGGACCACAAGCACTGCTGGTCTGGCTCCATGTCAAGCAGATTTGGAACCTGGGTCTCTAAGGTTCACAGCTGTGATGTGATAGTGCTCTTTCACGTGACATTGCCCTTCAATGTGATATTGCTCTTCCCTTTCTCTCCAGAACACAGCAGAGAAACCCAAAGGTGACATCAAAATAGGGAGAGTGAAAGCCCAAGTTAAGCAATTGGATGAAGCTGGGACCAGCCCCCTCATGAACACACAGGAATAATTGTTCCTCTGTTTCACATCACCCATTCTTCCAGAGGTAGATATCAAATATTCCTGCTTTTCCATTCGAAGATAAGCTTGCTAACAAGAAATCATCAGGCAGCTCAGAGCGGCTGTCCATGGGGTTGCTGCATCACTGTTTATGATGTTTACAGAGAAAAAGAAAATCCGTGTAAGGAGTAGCAAAGAGTAATTAATGTATTGTAGTGTGTAATTTCCACTTCCTACCTCCATTTAAATCAAATCAAGTTTGGCAGTGCCAGAGTAAATCAAGGGGCAGCCACCAGGGAGAGGGGATCGGCAGAGGCATTAGAGCCAGATCCAAACCCGTGCCTCACCCAAGCTCCCACTATTATTACTTGTGCAAAGCAAATATTCAGCCTCCAACCCTAAATCATTTCAATTCCTATTTCCAAGTATAATTTAATCTTTTTCAGCGACACTTGATGCTTACTTCATCACAGCATAATGACAGATTAAAAAGTTGTTGAATTAAATATTAAAGAGGACTTCAGGCAGTTCTGCATTTTTAAGGAATAACACAGATTGGAGATGAAATGAGAAGCCCAAATGCATATTTTATTCCAAAAGGAAAGAATACATATATTTTTCCTCCAGGCCACCTACTTTGTAATAAAACATAGGGCAGGTTTTTATTTAGTGGATAAAAGCATGATATAGTATTATAGGATTCGTATCACTGTAAACTGGTACCGTGCCATGGTGTCAAAGCCAATGACACCGTGAGATCAAACACAGCCCTTTGTTAAATATCCACATGTATCTGTGCTGCTTGGCTGTACTGGATATAACTCCATGCAGCCATTCACAATATTTTCATTAGACTACCTAAGCACAATTTATTGACTCTCAGATGTGAAAGTTTATCTTGTGATGACACTTCCTGCATGACATCAAAGCATGGGATGCAAAACATAATTTAAACTATTATTGAAATATAAATCATTCCGAGGAAAATTTTGTCAGCATATGAATAAAAATAGTCACTTATTTAAAGCATAGTTTAAAATGTCTGGAAGTCTTGAAGGTAAACAGAGATGACAACAAGTTTTGAACTTTAAAAGAAACCTCCACATTTTGATGAAAATTGCCCCAAACTCTTGCATCACAATATAATATTGGGTGATTAATCTTTTGTATAAGAGGATCAAGGTGCTCACCTTTAATTTTTACATAAGTATTAATACTTCTCCTCATCTTTCTAGATGGTAATCTCTGTATGGGTCACACATTTTGCATTCACTACAACAAGCATGATGTCCACATGCACAGAGAGGCAGGAGGAGGATCTGGAGAGGTTTTTGATGGCTGTGAGCATGGTGAGATCAAAGCGGCCTTGGGATTCTCATTAAACCCTCAGCTCCAGTTTACTCAGTGCCATGTCCAGTTAATATTTTCACATGTATGCAGTTTCCCATCCTTGATTTGAGTCTTAACCGAGGGAGTCTGGCATCTCTGGGTCGGTCTGGGCCACAGGCGGGTGATGGGAGACCCCCGGTGTCACCCACCCGCGGGCACGGCCGCTCTGGGCAAGGGAGAGGGCAAAACAAAGTGACCCATCTGCAACCATCCCTGCGGCACCGCGAGGAGCGATGCTGCTACACCACTAACGCACTGCACGCTGGAAACAGACAAAACGTCCCTGCCAATAAACAAATTAAAAGATCCCTGCTCTTCTCCGGCAGAGCCTGGCCCTGCAGTCCCACAGAGGCCGCTCTGGACCCCGCCGGGCAGGCCCTGGCACCCGCCCCACCATGCCACTGCCCCGGCCCCGGGCAGCGGCCGGGCCTGTCCCCGCCGGGACCGGGCACCGCTCGGTGGTGGAGCCGGGCACCGCTCGGTGGTGGCCCCGGGCACCGCTCGGTGGGGCCCGGGCAGCGGCCGAGCCTGTCCCCGCCCGGGGCAGCGGCCGGGGGGCTCGGGGCAGCACCCACCGCCCCGTGCTGGGCACCGGAGGGGTACGGGGGCTCCAGGCCGGGCCTGGCCGCAGCCTCCCCGCCGTGCAGGGCCTCAGCGGTCCCGGGGCGCCGTGAGCTTCCCGATTAGACGGATATTATTAATTATTACTGCCGTTATTAATACCGGAGGGATCGCGGCTGTGTCTTTGTGAGCGCACCCACTCTGCCGGGGAGTCATTAAGCCGCAGAACAATACGGCGGCGAGCGACAAGAGCAAAGCCATTGTTCCCTGCCAGCCTCGCGGCCTGCGCCCATGTAAATGAACTTAATGCTCTTCATTCAGGCGCACTCGGAGGGTTCTCATTTACTGCCTCTCTCTCTGTGACAGCATTTTCTCACCAGCCCTGACTGCATAATTAATGCAAATGCAGCCTTAGTGTCATGAGCCGGGCTCCTTTGGTTTACTTTGGTACGACACTTACAGAGGAATATTAACTAGAGAAAGCAGCATCACAACAGGGGTGGAAAATCAGCCTGTCAGGGACTCATTCCAAATGCCACGGAAAGGAGAGCGCCTTCAAGATTGTTTCATCAAGGTGATTGAGAACAAAAACTACTGAGGAAAATTCGAGCTTACATTTATGAGCTTCTCCACATACATTATTTATATCACCTGAACCTATAGGAACGTTATTTCCAAGCACATATTCATACAAAGACCCTGTTTGGGCTGAGCACTGGAATTACATGTGCACACACAAAGCTGTGCAGATGCCAGGTGAGGCCAGCACGCCCGGGCAGCTCCGTGTGCGTGTCCCTGTGCGCCGAAGGCCGCAGCACAAGGATTTATCCCTGCACAGCTCCACACATGCTCGCTCCTCAAAAAGGTCACTGAGCTGCGTACCCAATATAGCCTTTGCAGGGATAATCCTGCATTTTAATCCTGCCTGTTCCAATCAAAATTGGCTCTGTTGGTTTTTGGTTTTTTTCTTTCCCAGTAAACCATACAGCAGTTCTGCACTAAATACACACGAATTTAAAGCAGGAGGGCAAGATCCTGCCCTATTCTCGGCACTTTGTACCCAGCCTTGCAAGCAGCACATGCCTTTTTTCCACAACAGCCACACTAGAAATGTTTATTCAGATTAATCCTGCCTGTATTTCACTAGCAGACAGAGCTCTGCCTTGTATTTTTGATCTGGAACAAAAGGAAATTCACAAGCACTATATGTTTATTTGCTTTGCAGCTTATTCTTTAGCTACACTGATAGTCTGTAGTTACACTGAAAAACACACCTCTTGGTATGTTTCTTTCTGGAATTCGGGGATTTCTGCATTGCCTTTCATTATTGCCTTCTGCTCCCAGGCACACCAGCACTATTTGGACCTTCTGAGAATGCTGGTGCCCTTTACCCAGCTGCTAATACCACAGTAAAAAAATACCCGTCAGACTCTTGCCTCCTTCTCCCCACATCATGTTAATTTAAAAAGCACAACAATTTTAGCAGCAATAAATATGGACCCTGGTTATCTGCTCTCTCGTGTTGGAGACTCTGGGTCTCCTTTTTGATGTGTCTGTAAAGGCTGGAACCTGGAAGTCTTTTTTGTCTAGAAAGTGGGGATTTCCTGGTCATCTCCAAAACCTGTAACTTTCACAAAACAAGAACTAAAATAGTGAAATCTGTTATTTAGTGCTAAAAACTGGTGACACCTGTCTGCCAAATGTGAGCAAGCTGGTTCTCCATTTGTTTACTTCCCAGTGAGCAGACAAACCAAGCCCTGCCAGGGGACACACAACTGCTCTGGGGGCAGCTCCATCCGAGTGCCCGTGTCCTCTCTCCCACGTGCCTTTGGACTGAGTGCAGCACAGCCACAATCCCTTTGTCCAGGATTTGTGCCCAAAATGAGTGCAGCCACCCCAAAGGGACCCTGGGGAGGAGATGTGTGAGAGGAGGCTCCGGGCTGCAGGCGCTGCTGTGGCAGCATGAGGCGAGCCACTGGGTGCGGGCTGCAAGCGTCACCCACCTCTGCTCCACAGGAGGACACGGCTGATCACGAGCAGAAAGGTCCCCTTCGTGCTGCTTTTCCTGTCTGCAATCCCTCCAAGCCTAAGGCATTCTGCACAGCCAGGCCTTCGACTTCTCCTTGCTTTGCTGCTGTGAAAGCAGTTCCAGCAGCAGCTGTGCCCGAGTCCTGCCCCCAGCCCAGGGTCAGGCATGGGCCACGGCCGGCCTGACACCTCCCTGCCAGCCGAGGCCCTCACCAGTTTAACTGAATGTACAATAACTGAAAAGAATACCTTTATCCCTCTAATATCCCATAGTACTGAACGGATCAAACGAACATGCCAGTCAAACGGTTTATTTTAGACAGGAAACAGCCCCGCAGACCATTATTACAAATTAAAGGTATTATATTGAAGTCATTTTTAATCCCTTATAAATGAATAACCCTTCTACCAACATTAAATCATTTTCTTCTGCACAAGTAACATTTCCTTTCGGCAGCACAGGATCTATTCCCCTGCAGACCAGGAGCTATCCTTCCGTCAGAGCCGGCGGCGGCTGATTACACCGCACCAGGACTCATAAAATTCCCACAGAACTGGCACTTGCGTCTTCCCAGGGCAGCGCTGCCTTCTCTCATCCATAAGCAATAATGCCACTTTATCCTCTGTAATCAGCACGCAGATGATTATTTAGACGCAGCCTCATAATCCTCCTCGCAGCAACTACGGAAGATGTGGATCTGAAATCTGCAGCCAAGGAATTCCCCTCCTGCAAGCAGGGACGTGGGAGCCGAGCCCCCTTCCGCAGCACGGGGACGTGCAGTGGGCTTATTTATGTTTGGCAGCTGGACAGAAAGTGGAACAGGAGTCTGGGAAAGGAGCGAGTTCAGACAACTTCGAGCAGGAACCGCACAACGTCCGTTTCGGCACAGCTCTAATAGGGCATCAATATTGTCATTTAAACTTAGGATCAGTACACAAATGTGCTATAAATGGGAAAATCCCTTGTGATACTGGTGTGAAACACGCAGCTCATTGATTTTGTTCTTGATGGTCGGCTATTAAAGCGGCGAACACGCTGACCTTGTGTGCACAGGCAGACAGTGTGCATGCAACATAAAGTTGAAAAACAGCTTTAAAATGACTGTTTAAAACTGCAGACTGCAAACCTTCAAATACAGACAGGCATTCCATAGTTTATTTTAAATTGGCATCCGCAATTTAACAAGCTATTCCAACAAAGGATTAGCATAGCATGTGCTTTTCCTTAGCCATCAATTATGACATGGGGAATGCAGGGCACAACTTCAGTGTCAGATTACAACGTGCTGCACAAACCCACTCACAGCTCTTTGCTCTGCAATTCCCACCTCGCAGGAGCCAGGCCACAACACTTCCCCAGCATCATCCTGCACCTCCGTGGACCTGCAGATTACAAGTCCTTGGCTGCTTCTCTGCCATATTTCTACCATTTAAACGAAGGAAAAAACACACACTGGTATTTATGTCTATGCTCTCATTTCAAATAAAACCTCGAGTGCATCTCTTCGTTGTAGATTCCATTAGATAAACATTTTTGTTTTTTAAAAATTGATTAAATATTGAATATTTCCATAGGATGAAAACAGCAATTTCCACTTAGCAGGATGACAGTTTCAGATGCTTGACCTGTTATTAGGCATAAAATTAACAGTTTTATCAATCTCAAATATGGGATGATTGCATGCAGATACTGAGGTGCAAAATGCACAAGCCTAAGAAGATGTGTATATAATTTAGCAAGATTTAAAATCACACAATTTGTCATACTTACAAATGGCTGCCTTATGAATTGAAAAAATAATAAGAATTATACATATTTTAAATAAGAAAGTTTTTATTATCCCCATCACGTGGATGCAGAGTGAATTTCATGCAAAGAGGGGGGGAGAGCTCCTGTTTTAGCTATTTTTCCTGTCCTGCTGTCCTTTCTCCTGCATTTGCCTAAAGGCTCTCAGTAAATTACACTCCAAGTAAATGACTGTAATTTACCCGTTGAATTCCCTTGTTCAGGAAAAGCACACACCACACATTCCAGCGTTTCCACAGCTCAAATTTACCATTCTCGGTGTCAAGAACAATCCACGAGCAGTAATTTGAAACTGTTTGAGCCTTCAAATAAGGGAAATTAGAAATGTTTTGAGAGCTAAGATTTTCAGTGAGGAGATAAAATCTGATAAAATCTGTAACAGTTCAATTCCTTCTCCTTTCTATTTATGAGCAGGGCATTAGCTGTTCTGCTCAGCACCCGTGCCCGGCCCCGCGCCGATCCTGCCCAGGAAGCGAGACTGGCAATAAACGGGAAGCGTTCTTAATGAGGGAAAAATCTTTAAAGGCCTAACAACAAAAATAAACGCGGAGGAACGACCTTCCAGCAGAGCCGAGCGGCAGCACAGCGCCGAGTCCCGATCCACCCGCGGCCAAAGTCCCTCAACTCCGCCAGGAATTCCCCCCAAATTCCTGACTAGGCTTAAATTCACCCATTTGTTATCCGGCGGCTCAACCCTGACAACAGAGCTGAGGCTGTACAGCTGGGCAAATCTCGAAATTAAAATATTCTATAAAACAGGATTTTAATTAACGTCTAGAGCGATTAAAGCAGAGAAATCCATACATGCTGGTGATGAATTATCCCACGCGGCTGCGGGGAATGTTCTGGGCCCGGTGACGGATACGCTGCCCGGGCAGACACAGCCACCTCCCCACGCCGCTCTCACGCTCCGTAACCGCAACCGCCTATTTCACTCTGTCTGAAGGCAGGTTTTCATATGGCAAAACTGTTATAAATCCTCATTATCCTAAATAAAATTACAGCACTTTAAACATTTCCAGGGAGAACATTCTCTCTTCTAAACAACTACCTTAGCGAGTAATAGGAAGCAATATGGTTGCACTTGTGTCACAGTTGGAAGTCTTTTTAAACTGTCGCCCTGCTAGCAAACCAATTCTACATATTAAAATGAATGGATTGCTTATTTCAAGGGGAAAAATCATTTATAAAATCAAGACCATTATTAAGATACTGTGACTTATTTCCACTCCAGAGTGCACGAGAAACAGATAAATGCAGCAACCTATGCAGCCTGAAATGTCTTTTTTTTGATGCCACAATTTTCTTTTTCAAATGAGTCATCCATGCGTACAAGTAAATTAAAAATTGATCTAGATTCCACATGCAAGGAGCTGAAGTTTTTACATGTTTCCATATTACAAACAAGTACAGAGCTTGCAAACATCTGGCTCCAGGCTTTTATTTCTGAAACAGGAGAGATCTCCCTCCTGCCCCCCCTCTCGATGCTGGCAGTGCCAGAGGTGAACAGGCAGGATTTTGGCTGAGTGCTGCAGCCACACCTGACCCTGCAGCAGGTCACTTCAGTTTCTAGGGTGGAACTGACTGACCTCCTCAGGAGTTGTCATCTTACTCCAGAATAACACCCTGCTCTGGCCATATAACCTATTTATTCAGGACCCTTTAACAGATTAGTTGTTTGGATTAAATCTAATCAGAGGTTCAGTTAACACCCCACAGCAGGTTTGGGAGCATGCACCTTGTAGTCACTGAGTAAATTATAGGATCCCTATAATTTGATGAGAACATGTGGGCATTTTTCCACAAGCTCATAAATTACTGATTGCTTTTTGTAGGTTCCATTGATACTAATGTGTGCTTCCCTCCACGGCTCTGCCCCAGATTGTTGCTGGCACAAACATTGCCACTTGGAAACCCAGTAAATTACGGAAACATGTTTAATCATGAGGTTTAAAAACTTTGCACATTAATGATGGGGAAGGCTGCAGTTCTTGAGCTGCAAACAGCCTCGCTGTGGGTTGCCCAGGGCAAAAGGCTTCCAGCACAGATCCGCTTTCCAGTACAATGGCATGGCTGGGATTAGCACAGGAGATCCCTCAGATGGGTTTTTCCCCTGTGAACCCTTCCCCACCAGCATTTCCATTTTCGTTCTGCTTGGTCCCACTCCCCAAACCAGACAGAAGCCTCTGCACACACTGCACCTTGTGCAAACCTCATTTTAATGGAAAAGGCAGCTAATAATAAAGCAATTAACTGCTCAACTAAGAAACTGCCAGTTTTGCTGTTGTCTTTTTTTTAATCATTGAAAATTTCTCTGTTAATTTCCAGCCATTTGTAGAATCTGTTTCCATAATTGCAAACCTGGATGGATTGTTTCTAGTAGTTGAACCACGGCTGATGCCAGCAGAACCTACGAACACATAAAAGCTTCAGTTTCTAATGTCACCATCAAGCCAAAAACAATTACACCCATTTGAATTATGGCAACCAATAAACTTAGATAATCACCATATGCAACATAACATTTTGGCACTTGAACTAAAAACTCTTGTAGACAACTATAGATTGCTGCTAATGTTGAGCGTTCTTGTCCTACCCAAGGCTGCCAATAGAAATGCCAAAGCTGCTGAATGCTGCTCATCCTCGTAATGTTGTCAGTGAATGGCACATTCACACAGCCCCCAATCCTCTCTTCCCAGGCATGGTCTTCTCCAGCTGCAGCTTAATTTCCTGTGACTTGCCTAATTACTGTAATTAAGGATTAATTGCCATTAATTATTCACACATAAGCTCATCGCAAATCATGGGGTAAATGTCTTATGAAAGCTGCCATACAAGCCATGTATAAACACACTGGGATGCTCCAGGCAGGAGAATCTATCACTCAGCCCTGAAGCAAATCTCTGTGCTTCTCTTACAAAAACAGCTATAACTCTCCGAAACTCGACAGTCTTCCCAGGTAAGCATTAGGTTACAGAGCATGTTTTCCTGTGGAAGCCACAACGGTTTTATTAGTACTATAAATGCTGTTTTATCTTTCCAACTGCTATTTTTATGTTTCCATTTTTATTCTACGGTGCTCAGTTTAGGACAAGCGTTTGCTGGAGGAGGAGCGCTGGCCGCTGCGCTCCCGCACCCTGCGCAGGGGCTCTGCAGCGGGGCCGTGTGACAGAGGCGCGTGCCAAGGACAGCCCGGCCTGCCACGGGAGCCCCCGGCGCTCCCACACTCCCAGCCACCTTGGCCAGCGTTTGCACACTGAGTACTCAGCACTAAATACCCTCTGAGAGAGCAGAACGTCCTGCCAGGCACGGCCAGAGGAAACCCAAAGCCCAGCAAAGGTTCTGGACCTGACAGAAACAAACTGGGAGCGGCAATGGAATGAGCCCAGCGTTACCTGGCTGCCCTGGGCATTCCTCTGCTTTGCTGTGACTGTCTGCCATCCACGTTTAAAGCAACCTGAAGGGTGAGGCAGGTGTCTTTGTAAGTGAACCAAGATAACATGGGATGTCAGCAGTGTGGGCATGTGGTGCTGGCTGACCCGCACATGGAAACCAGAGGGGTACCAAAGCCAGGCCCCCCTTCCCCAAAACAGTGCATTACTGTCAGCCTCCCAGTTCCTTCACTGCCAGGTTTGAAACTGTACAAATTTGATTTAGCAGAACGAACTGCAGTGCTAGGATGTGTTGCACCAGGAGTCAAGGAGATCCTACATCAACGCTTGCGTTACCACTGAAACACTGCCCCAGGAAATTTAAGTGTACGCAGGCAGAATGTTGCTCTAATTGTTATGTTAGTACCTTCTGCAGCAAATTAATGCATGAAACATTTTCATTTCGGTACATAAGTTTGTGTGTCTGAGTTAAACATTTATGTTAATGGACCTTCTGGCAGATCTGTAATGTTTCAAATACTCTTGTAGAACAGCTTTTTCTAAATACATCATTTAGCAGTTCTTTCCCCATTTTCTACCTGATCTGGGGGCATGCAGGAAGAGAAACTATTTCACAGTTTTAAAAACCTCCTGCTTGAGTAACTACAAACTCAGCTGCATTCAGGCAAGGTAGCAATTATGCCTGCACCGCCAACAGCAATGTAGGATTGTATTAAAAAAAAATTAAATAAAAGGCACACTAATAGCCAGCATATGCTGCGATCATAACGCCCTGCATCAGCACACTGTGCTCCCCAGGCAGCACACTGCCAGCACCCATCCCCAGCCCATGGGCCGTCCAGCCCCGAGCACCCTGCAGGGCTGTGCGCCATGCCCGCCCGCGCTGGCAGAACTGCCCGGGGCTGCCCTCTCGCCCAGCGTGGCTCCTGGACACTGTCACCGTGCTGGCTGCCCTAGAAACCCTCCGCTGATCTCCATCCTGTGACTCTGACAGGAGGGCACGCACACGGTGTTGGGATGGCTGCCAGGATCCTGGAGCGTGCCAGGACGCAGCGCTGCGGGGCACGGAGCGGGGAGGGTGCCCTCCGACCCCGCAGGTGCCCATCAGGCTGGGGGTGATGGGCATTTCTGTTTGGTGGGGACACGTGCCAGGGCATGGCTTGGGAGGGGTGAGGGCTGCCCCAGACCCTCCCCCAGCCCATGCCAAGACCCCGCAAATGTACGAATGGGTCTCGGCCTATCCCAGTGCCTGGGGCTGCCTGTGGCCCTTGTCCCACATGTCTGCTCACTGCTGGTGCCTCCTAAATTGGTATTTCCCTATCTCTGGCCACCTTGTTACTCAGGCATCTGCCAAGCTCTGCCATGTCCCACTCCATTTATGGCCTACCAGCTCCTATGACCTGGGTAATTAGGATTTATGTGTTAATTGGAGTAAATACAAAGAGGGGAGTCATAGCCATAAATTCCCAAGTGCTGTTTAGGAAGATCCTTAGCAGAGCAGTGCTGAGCCCAGCATGGCTGTGCCCCATGGCACAGGGCACAAGGAGGAGCGGGCAGGAGAGTGCCCCTGCAGCCAGTCTGCCCAGCCTGGGACAGTACCCTGACCCCAATTCCCATGTTTCTGGGCCACGTGGCCAAGGATGGCAAAGGGTTTCTTGGGAAGCAGGCAGGCAGCGCTGAGCAGAAGTGCAAAGCAGAGCCTGCTTGGGTGTGAGTTAATGTTCCTGAAAATACCTGGAGTAAGCCCAGGTTTTACAGCCACAGCAGCCACAGGCAGGGCCCAGGGAAGGCACACATGAGGAAAGGTCGCTGCCAAAGGCCCGAGCGCTGGACTGCACGTGGGGATGAGCCATCCCTGTCCCTGCTGCTTGCCCAGCTCCACGGGGTGCTGGGCTCTGGGAGCTGGGCTCTGGGAGCTGGGCTCTGGCTGGGCTCTGATGGGCTCTGAGAGCTGGGCTCTGGCTGGGCTCTGATGGGCTCTGATGGGCTCTGGGAGCTGAGCTCTGGCTGGGCTCTGGCTGGGCTCTGGGGGCTGGGCTCTGGCTGGGCTCTGATGGGCTCTGGGAGCTGGGCTCTGGCTGGGCTCTGGGAGCTGGGCTCTGGCTGGGCTCTGATGGGCTCTGGGGGCTGGGCTCTGGGGGCTGGGCTCTGGCTGGGCTCTGGGAGCTGGGCTCTGGGAGCTGGGCTCTGGCTGGGCTCTGGGCTCTGGCTGCTCCTCCAGCAGGAAGGGACCCACGGGCTGCCCAACCTGGCACACATGGAGTCAACCAACAGCTGCTGCACCGAGGGCAGCCAGACCTGCGGCGTGAAACCTCCCCCAGCTCCCAGCCCACTGTCCCTCTGAAAACAGTACCTGCAAAAACTGCAACTGCTCTGACAGAAGCACCATTATGCTTGAAATATGTGGCTAAATATTACACAGTAAAAGCATTTCCTCTCTTGAATTAATTACATTTCACTTCCCCCCCTTCGTTCGTAAAGGCTTTCACTGTCCAGCAAAGGGGGCCTCCTCTCCCCAGCAGATATGAAATTTGGCAAGCCTCATTTATTCTGAAATTTATAATTCAACAGATATTTCTGCTAACACTTCTTGATAACATTGCAACAGAAATGCAAGTCTTAATTCCTGGGCATGGGAGGCTGAATGTAAACGTAAAAAATACTCTTTTTTTTTTTTTAATTCTGCTTTTAAATCTTACACTCTGCATGGTTTCCAAATCAGTTTAAACTTTCCTGGAAACTTTTATAATAAACAGTCCTGCTCCATAATTTGATGTTTTTAAATGAAAGCATCCAAGCTAATCTATACAAATTAACAGATGTCCTCCTGAAACAGTTAGAAACAAAGAAATGCAGATGCGAACATCATCAGCATCCAAATGAGCTTATTGTAGGACCCTTTAAGGCACATCTGAGCAGAGCTCCAGCCTGTACTCTACCTTTCAACTTGCAAATGACAGTGTCACCAAACACTGTCCTTCCATCAATCAAGCTGGGTCATGAATATACAAAAGGCAGCCGAGAAGCTGGCTACCTCCTGCAGTTCAACTTGCCCTAATTATCTGGGCCTTTCTTTTTGTTCCCTGGAAGGGTGCACTCCCAGTCAGCTGCTGGGCAGCCCCGGGCTCGTTGCGGGAGGTTCCGCACACTGACCCTCCCGCGGACAGCCAACGCACGGGAAATGTGAGCACCAAATGTCATCTTTCTTATTCATCATTATAAAACTTCCCTCCCCTTTCAAAATACCAATCTGCTGCCATTTTCAGACCCTCCCCCGCACCCCTCCAAGCTGTCATTCCCAGCGCTCGCTGCCAGTCGGGTGAATTAGCATCCTAACTGATGTGCTGTTATTCTCCCGTGCAGCCCTCGATGCGGTAACTAATGACCTCCCCCCAGAAAATCCAGCCGGCCGCCAGCTCCGGCTGCTCCCTGCCGGCGTGGGAGCCGGAGAGCCAGGGCCGCCCGTAGGGAAAGCTTTTCCTGGGGACAGCAGCCCGTGGCATCACATCCCGAGCAAATCGGTGCTAACGCGCTGCTGCCGTGTGCCAGCGGCAGCGACAGGAGCCCGGGCGCTCCCCGGCCACCGAGCCCCGCAGCGGGGTCACCGCGGGCCCGGGCCAGCTCCAGGACCTTCCTCTGGCGGCAGAGCCGTGCGGGGCTGCTGCTGCATCCCCTGCTGCTGGCACTGCCGCCGGGCTGGGCCCGGGGCTGCCGGGGCGCCGAGATCCCCAGAGCAGCCCGGACACCGGGGGCTGCACCCCGTGCCCGCAGCCCCGACTGCGACGGGGAGCAGATGGTGCCCCGGAGCCTGGGGTGCTGCCGGAGGTGCCAGGGCACCCCAGCGGGCTGAGGGGACAGTGCCTGGCCCCCGTGGCAGCTCTCCCCCAAATGCCACCCCTGAGCTCTGGGGCACAGAGCCTGGGCTGAGGCACAGACCCCGCCGTGCCCCAGGGCTGTGACCTGGAACCCTTCGGCTTTGCACCGACTCCAGCTCTTCAGCAATTAATTCCTGTCCCAAAGGACACTTTCTCCAGGACGTTTTAGATCTCTTGATGCAAACAAAGAAGCAAATCTCTCCTGCCTGCCCCTGGGGACGCAGCCATGTCTGGGAGGGCAGCACCCCAGCTCCAGATGCCATTCCCACGGCGAGGGGCAGGAGTGACCCACGGGGCAGGAGCACCCACGGACGTGCTGGCCCTGCAGCCAAGGGGGCACCTGCCCTGGTTTGATGTGGGGGTCATTGTAACAGAGAGGGGACAGTCCCCAGAGGAGGAGCAGGGGCTTCACAAGTGGAGGCTCAGATCAGCCCGTCCTGGTGCCCACACAAGGCCACAGTAGTGTCGTGCCCATCTGTGCCCCTGCTCTGGCCGCTGTGCCACGCTGGTGTCCCAGCCCCCTGTCACCCCCCTGTCCCAGCCCCCTGTCACCCCTGTGTCCCAGCCTCCTGTCACACCTGGCACAGCATCCTGGCCTGCCCCTCAGCCCTGCATCAGGAAGGGGTTCCCAGATGTAAAAAGAATTTTGAAACTGAAAGGCAATTCATGTAAGTGAAATACTTCCATGCCTGAAATTCCCTGTAGGACCCCAGAAATTCTAGAAACATGGAGTAGGGAAGAAATCTTCAAATCCCTCTTTTGGAATTGAAATCACTTTATAGACTACCAGAGGTGGAATAAATGTGGGAGGAATTTTAATGACTGCAGGTATTTCCTGCCTGTGAATGATTGCCACCGGGTGAGAGGATTGATCCAGGGCTGGGAACACCCAGAGTGGACAAAGCCCTCTCATCCACCCTCCAGCCACTGGGTCCCCAACCTTGGGCAACCTTGGCCAGCCCCACAGTGCTCCAGGCACGGATGTGGTGAGCCCTGCTGGGCACAGATAACATCAGCCCTGCAGTGGCACCAGGATCAGCCCTCACCAGGAGCCATGCAAACACCTACAAAAGAGCCTGGTCCACAGACAGGAGAGCTGTGACCCCACAGTATCTCCCTCTGTCTGGGCACCAGTGGGCACCAAGCATCCCCACACATCCCTTCTCAGAGCTGCCTGCAGAGCAGCAAAGTTAGGGAAAGTTACTCCTGGAAATGACCTTTAGAGGGACAATTTGTCACATAGAAATGAAAGCAAAAATAAAATCTGCATCCCTAATTTCTCTTTCCTTTCAAAGCCGGGTCTCTGACTCCACAAACTGTGTTATATATGTTTACATTTCTATAAAAGCAAGTGTTCCTTGGAGGAGCAGCGAGGTAATTCACATTTGCATCATGTGTAGCTATGATAAATAATAAATATGGAGCTGATAAATGGTACTGTGCAACTGGAAGACCTATTTTTTATTGAATGGCTGACTAAATACTCATGTAAAAGTCATAACTTGATGCTTCTTTTACCCTGGGGCTGCAGTAATTTATTGTTGTAATTTATATGCACTGCCTTGGTGAGGGGACAGTTTTAGCCCAGCCCAGGGACTGTCCTGTCCCTTTGGGTGCAGGAGGGGGTCCCAGGGGATGTGCAACAATCAGAGAGGTGTGATGGGTCAAAGTGTGGTCTGGTGCATGGCATGTGGTGATGACAGAGCAGAGGGACTGTCCTTCCCGGGACCCCAGCAGGGGGTGACCCACGGGAGGGGATCTCCAGCACCGCCAAACGCACACGGTGCTCTCACACCGTCAGTTCGTGCTCCAGACCACACCAGCACAAACAAACACCCCTGTGCACACACACCTGCACATTCCAGCACGTGCCCAGGTGAGAGCAGGAGTCTTGCCCCCATCCCAGGGCTGACCCCCTCTCATGGGGGTGGGATTTCCAGTCCGCTCAGATCAGGACATTCCGGCTGTGCCCACCCCACACTGGCTTCACTGACAGCCTGGAAACTGTGACTGGAGCAGGAGAAGTGAGGTCCATAAAGAAGAGAGCTGCTGCCCGAGCTGGAGACAGCAACAATAAATCCTGCTGTGTACAATGGCTCAAACTTGTCTTTAAAAAATGTTCAGAGAAAAAACTCACCCCTCCCAAAACACGAGTGGGCCCCATCGCAGCTAACAATCAACAGGATTAATTGGAGAAGGAATTTAAGAAATCTATTTCACCAATATTGTGCCTTTGATAATTTAGAGGCAGCCATGATACCACGATTTGTACATGACAGTCATATGAAATAATAAACCTTGCTAGCTATAAACATTACCAAATTCTGACACTATTGATTTATTATGTCTAACAGTGACATCAAACCGAACAACTGACAGAAACAATGTTACAGCTTTAAGAGCAGTTTGTCAACGATTAATTCTGCCAAACGGGGTTTAGTTTTATGCTGGGACTGCTTGTCTAGCAGTTGTCAATCCAAGCAAAAATTACTACTGCCACACGTCTGCTCCCGCCAGCCCGAGGCGCCGCTCCGCTAGCCCTCATTACCCCGATCACCGCGAATACAGATGCAGGGCCAGTCCCTATTTAATATGCGTGTTAATTATGCAAATTATTAATTGGGCTGGTGCTTGAGGACTTGTGTTTATGCCCAGATTAGAGTCAATAACTGTATCACACAGCATTTTAAGCCTGACCTGTGACAGAAATAAAGCTGTGCTGAAAGCGACGTGTTCTGCTGCGGCTCCTCGGGGCGGCTGCGAGGCTACGGCACCACACGAGGACCAGGATCGGGATCCCTCCCGTCAGCACCTGCCTGGCACCATGGGCTTGTTGGCTCCCAGACAGATCCTCATCACACTCCAGACCTTTGCCAGGTGTTTTACAGCCATTTTCTCTTCCAGCAGGAAGGTGGGTTTGTGCTACTTCTATTGCACTGTCAATACGAAGCGTGTGACACAATGTTATACACTGTAAATTTGTTTGATTTTTTAAAATCAAATACATTTAAAGGTGCAAAGATCGAGGGTGAAGCTACGAGGCTTTTCCAATTAAAATTTACAGCAGACAATGTTGTAAATTTTATACAGTTGTAATGCTGGCTGCAGTTGTGCTGAAATGGGAACTATTGATCAGCCTGATTTCCCAGGATACAAGAGGGGGAAACAAGGTATTGCACCAGCAGAAACAAAACTTTCATTTGTAAAGCCTTCTATTATACTTTACTGCCCTCATTTGGTTCCAGATGCATCTCTCTTAGCAGGAGAAATAAGGTCACAGCCTCTTCCCCAAAGAATACGGGAGCACGGGAGGTGAAGGGGAGCTCCACAACAGCCCCGCAGCGCGGCTCTGCCAGCTCGCCCAGCACGGGACGGGACCAAGGGGCCAAGGGCGGTGGCACAGGGGTCACCCGAGCCCTGGGACCCACACCCAGCGTGCCTGAGGAGCCCCAAACACAGCACAAGGGCTGTGGGCCGGGAGGTCCCTCAGGAACAGCGAGGCAGTGTCTCCAGTAAGGGTGAGATTTACAGACACTCCAGCCTGATTCCCAGTTGGGAGGCAGAGGATGCCTGGCTGGGAAGAGGCCACCCAGGCCGGCGGTGTGGAGGCACTCACTGGGGCCAGACCATGTGCCAGCTCTGGGTTACAGCCCCACCACTCCATGCAGGCCACGATTGCTCCTCCTCACCACAAAAACTCAGGGAAGAGCCCCGGCTGGCAGTACCTCACCCAAGGTGCTGGTGCTGCCATGGGGGCCTGGCTTCAGGCACGCCCAGGTGCAGGTCCTAGGGACACGGATCTGGTGTGGGCAGTGTCCCACGGCACCGGGCTGCTGCCAGGGCAGCTCGTGTGGCCACGGGGACAGCACCCTGAGGTGCCCCAGTCTCCCCCACAGAGCAGGTACCCAGTGGCATGGTCACCACCCTGGCACGGCTGGCCTCCTCTTCTCCCTCAGCTTTTAGTACGATCCATTCCACATATGGTCCATTCTCTCTGGACACCACAACTGTTTTTAAGGGAAAGTCTGGCACCAACAGCACTGCTGCCTGGCCAACAGCTCTGTTAGTCCTCACTGAGAGAATTTACATATGAATCAATGCCACCTTCACACTGAAATATGATATTCTCGTTCAGTTAGACATTTTCTGCATTTCTTGCTTCACTGCAGCCCCATGGTTGTGCCAGACCCTGGGCACTGAGGTTTCTAAGAACATTCATGCTGACTCCCATGCAAGTATGCTCCTCACCTGGGTCCCCCCACAGCCACCATCACCTTTTCCAGGACAGGGTATCCACCACGGGGTGCTGGGGCACCAAAACTCATCACATCCTGCAGCAGTGCCAGGAAGAGCCATGGTCCCTGCGAGCCACCGGCTGCACCCAGCGCTGCCTGGTGAGCTAAAACCTGCCATGTCAACCTGCCTGAGAGCAAGTGAATCCAAAACACAAACAACAAAGCCAGAGCTAAGTTAAAAGGACAAAAAAACCACACAATGGATGATCCCAATAAGGGAAAAGATAACAAAGCCCCTGGATCCCAGCATCTGGCACTAAATGCACTTCTCTGTAAACTGAATGGCGGCTCCCAAACTGCGCCAAGCATCACTCCTCTGCCAAGGCAGTAAACAGCTTTTATCAGCAATAATGATGGCATAATCCCAGCTAAAAAGGAAAGTAACATATGGCAGCAGCCCTCCAAACCCCATCCCGACAAAGTAGGGGGCATTTTTATTACAGCGTCCACTTGCAGAAAACCTGCCAGCCTCCTTCTCTCTTTTCTCCTCTTTTTTTACAGGTTATCATCTTCGCTGTTTGAGCTGAATGTGGCATTTGGGAGTTTTAAACTAATGAGTTCATTTTTCTAGGAAAAAAAAAAAAAAGAAGAAAAAACAGAGGGAACTTCAACAGACAGGAGAGGCAGGATACCCAGAACTGAGAGGCGACACTGAGCCCAGCCAGGCTGGGGAAGGGAACATTCAGGCCTGGCACAGGGCTGGGAAATACATGCTACAAAGGGGCCACGTTATTTCAAATACTGCTACACAGTTTAGGCTTACATGTGATGCAGTGTTTGGAAAACAAACATGTGGGAAGGAATAACTCAGCCCTGACGCAATGTTTTTCTCTAATGATGTGATATGTTACATAAGAGTACTGCTAATAGTTCAGGTGTAAAGCAGGGCAAATTCTGTTTACAAGCTGATTTCAGAACCAAAATGAATCTAACATTATTAACCTTTTTTAATGGCTGGCATCTTCATTTATATTTGCAGATGTAATAGTCACAAAACTGATTTTAAGGCCAGCTGTGTATTTATCAAGAGCAGGCTGAGACTGTGTGAAAGGCATCGGGTGGACGATGGAGAGTTGGTCTCACCTTTAATTGATAGAGAAGGCCCTTGTTTTCACTTTATGATTTGCTGAAATACCATCTCCAAGTAAAGAAGAGATTCCTTTGGCTCTGCAATCTCATCACGCAATTATTTGAAAACATTACGATTTGCTAATTATCATGCTAATTATTTTGCCCTATACGTTTGCCATCATGTTGTACAATTAAACCCAGAGCCAAAGCTTTGTTTGCACCACGCAAACAGGGCTGTGGTTGGGAACAAGAGGGGAAAAATGGAGGAATGCACTAATATTTTTTTGACATCTTTACCTATAAATATTTTTTCAGACTGAAAAATGTATCTAATAGCCCCACTCGCTGATGTGCACTGCAGTTTACCACAGTGTCTATATTTCTGTTGTCAGTTTTACAGTATCTCCCTTCATTAAACCTATCAAGTTTTCCTTTTGATCATGCAACCAAGGCCAGAAGACAGATATCTTCCTGGAACAGAGCAGTCTGCCAAGTCTTTCACAAGCCCAGCTTTAACCTCCCTATTGATTTTCTCAACACTGCAGCCATTCATTGTTTGTGACATTTGGCTGTCGGCTCTTTAACACCCTTCAACCAAATCAATTTCATATTTTTGTCAATGCCCTGCTAGAGGATGAGCAGAATGGGAAGAGACTTAGCATGATTTAGAATGTTGATTTTCTAGAGCGGTTTTATCTGTAGTTTTTACAAGCCTTATAAAGTTAATTCAACATGTTTATTTAAGCATATGCAATAAATTGGGAAAGAAGCGCTACCAGAGTTAAGTTTCAAATTCCCCAAATCTAATTCATGAAGAAAACAAAATTATTTTATCAATGTCAGTAAAAACAAATGTGCTGCCATCCTGCTCCCTCCAAACCCAAACCACAAGGAGGCAGGTCCCTGCCCAGCCCAAACCCAGGGGATGCTAGCACACAACCCCAGCTTCGACCCAAGAACCCAGTCCAGCCAGTGCTGCTGTGATGAGACTGTCACCTTCCGTGGGAAGGACAGGCCCCAGAATGCTGAGATGGGACCTCCAGCCCCATTCCTCTCCAAGCCAAAGCCCGTCATGCTGGCCCACACCCAGGCCCCAGGGGTGCCTTTTGGGGACTGAAGCTGCTCGTGGCCAGGCTGGGCTTTGCTGTGTTTCCAGCCAGGGCAGAGATGTGCCAAGGCTCACACACATCACCCCAGAGCGTGCCCAGCCCCCAGGCAGCAGACACTGTAGTGGGGATCATTTCACACGACTTCACCTGACAGACCAGCAGCATTAAATGTGGATTAGCAGCCTGGCAGCTTGAGCAGCTTCTTCAGAGCCAGTAGCTCCACGGTGTAAATATGTATTTAGGGCACTTGCAGGCTCCGTGCAGTGGCTCCTGCCCGGCTCCCGCACACCTGGATTCACCTGGATTCATGCCGTGCAGACACTGGGCTCGGCAGGCCCTGCTGAGGGGCACTCACTGCGTGCAATGGTCTGAGCTGATTTTTTGTGCATGTCCACACATCCCCTCACCCGGCTGGTGTAATCGTCAGCCCTCGGGAGGCACGTCCAGAGAGGACAGAAACGCTCTCACCAAGCAGGACGAGGGACGTGTCCCCTGTCCCAGCCCAGCGCAGAGGTCACAGTCCCACATGCAGCCCCGGCTCCTGGGGAGCAGGGACTGTCCTTCACAGCCTCCCCTCTATTTTTAACTGCTGATAAATTGGAGAGACTCTTGGTTAAACCGTGTGGGTTTCAAGGACGTGGAGGACAGTGATGGCAGCAGCTGACACTTCATTACATCAGAGATGCAAGCGGGAGGGGACTCCCGTGTCCCTCACGACCGGAGGGGGTGGCCAGGGCTGTTCTTATCCTGCCCATGCTCCTCGGGGCGACAGCCCCATGGTGCCATGGCACACACCCCAGTGCAGGGCGAGGGGCTGTGCCCCCGTGGCCCAGCAGTTTTCTGGAGATGTCCCCCTTTGTGGGCAGGAGACGGCCCCTGTGAGGTTCCCCTGGATCCATCCTTCGGCTGCTCAAACCCCCCGAGACAGGGGCTGTGGGGGCTGTGGGCCTGCCAGCACCACACCTGACTGTATGTGGGAAAAGGCCTGATGAGAAATGAATTTGAAAAACCAATTGTAAAAAATAGTTTTAAAGTCTCTCAGCCTTGCCCCCGGGGAAGGAGGACATGGTGTGTTTAAAATACTGTGCTTAAAATAAAAAATATTCTCCATGCTGGCAACCTATTTTGCTGGGTTCCTGATATTGCTGTTTCCAAGACCACAAGTGCGCCAGACCCCCTCCTCCCCAGGGACACCACGGGACAGGAGAGCCAAGGTTAAAAATAAAGCTTTCAGCATGGTTTCCCAGCCTGGCATCCTTCAGAGGCAGACTGCACCCAAACCAGCCTCTGCTAAACCTCTGCTGATGGAGGGATGGGATGGGATGGGATGGGATGG
>VYZP01019896.1:713-56075 GCA_013400635.1 Hypocryptadius cinnamomeus
TTTTTTTGGGGGGGGTTTTTTGTTTTGTTTTGTTTTGTTTTTAATTTTTCGTATGTTTTCCCTTCTGTTCAGTAGGAAATTCAAATTCTTGGGTTCTTGCAGTCTATCAGCGCTACTCATTTTTAATCACAAAATTTTTGTTCACATGAAACAAAACACCTTGTGAAGCAGAGACCCCCTCGCTCCAGTGCACAACCTTACAGTAAATAATACAGCAAAAATAGGGGGAATAAAAGCTCTTTTCCAGCACTCTGCATCCTAGAGTTAAAAAAGGCAATGCTTGGACCTGACCATGATTTTAGATAAAGAATCAGCCACATAAAGTAATGCAGAGACAAACGAATTGCTGCTCATTAAAAACCTTGCTGGTTTTTGGAGCTGTGATTTATTAGTGGCTCTGCAGAGAGAGCATGGTCATCTCCTTCTAAAACCACATGCATTTTGGGGGATGTATTTCCTTCCAGAGGATGAAAGTCGAGAGTTGCCAACTTAAGGCACACACGCACATTAAAATTAAAAATAAGACACATGAATTAAGCACAGCAGAGGATTAATCAGGGGATGAGCTGATGATGGAAGGGGGATGTTCTCCATCTCCTGGAGTCATCCAGGAAAGTCAAAATGCTGTCCCAGAGGAAGGCTTAAGGACACAACGTGTGCTGTTGGACTCTGTGTAACAGGAGCTGCACAGAATTCCCTGGGCTTTATTCTGGATGAGTTAACTCTCTCCCTGGCTTTAAATCCCTGAAGGTGTGGATCACAAAACCATATAAAAATAGGGCAGGATTTATTCTTAAAAGTTATTTATGGCACTGGTGTGCTGAAACAGCACGATATTTGCTTTCTCAAAATGAAAAATGTATTACTTTTAGCAACCACATCCAAACACGGGAGGTTTGGTTGATTTTCTCTGTAATTGGATTAAATTGTACTTTTTTGAGATCAAGCCTGCACGCTTTGTGGACAAATTTTCAAAACTATGAAGACACTTGTTTCTTACAAAGCACTGAAATCAGATGCTTAAGGTAACAAACAAGACCTATGGCCATCTATTTCTTGAATAATCATCCTTTTATGTGGTAGGTTTATTTACCATAAACCTTCAATTTAAATAACTAATCTGCTACTGCATTAAGTTAGTTGAAGAAAAGTTTGAATTTTATTGAATGAGTATCTGCATTTTTCTCCTTCTTCTCATCCCCACTGAAATTTCTTCAGTCATTTAAAAACAGCATATGCACAAAAAGTAATTTTTTAAAAAAGTTTATCAGTTTCCAAATAAACCTCCTTACAAATCAAATTTTACAGCAACTCATTGAAAATCAAGATCCAGTCAAGCACTTTATCCTGTGCTCAGGGGAAATTGTCCAATTGACTTGAAAGAATTTTGAAGGAAGTGCTGGCTTTAAATTAAATTATTATCTTTTTCAATATCACTGTGGCGTGGAGAAGAATCTCTAGGAATTTTCTTTGAGAGTGGACTAACATTTTCCAAGGCCTGAAAAACTGCATGTGACATGATGTTCAACTCAACACCTTATCACATATCTCACTGTCCTCCTAGGTGGGGTGCTGATTTAGAAATAAACCCTCACTTAACTTTCAGCTGCCTCTCTACCCTAAAGTTTCTTTTGCGTGTAAGAAGAATGGTGAAAGCCTGAGAGAGGAGAGCACTCCTTTCCAGGCCACTCCAGAGGTCTTAAAACTGAAAGAAGGAAAAGAAACAAGAAAACATGTTTAAACAGCGCAAAATTTTGCTATGTCTGCTGTACATGACAACTCAGACTGTGAATTGGATTTTGTGAAGTACTGACACCAAAAATCCAAAAGGACATTTGTGCATAGTTACAGAGACAGAAGATTCTCCTCTGGGGAAGAAACAACTCTTGTTTTTTGAAGGGAAGTGGGTTTTTTCCATCTTTATTTCATATACAGCAGATAATCCCTTTGACAAAAGGGATTTATTATTAGGTATTTACAAGATTTATTATTAGGTATTTTAACTTCTGTGGGCACAGAAGAGGGAGGAAAAGATGGAGAAAGCCTTTGGACATTACCACAGAACGCATCCCGACTTTGCTGTGTGCTTCTTTTCAATACCTTCTTATCAGATAAAAAGTCACAACTGGTAAAAATACCTTACACCTTCAAGTATTTTAACCAGCTGCTGTGTCAAGGGCACAGAAATCTGGCAGAAAATAATCCCCCTTGCTTTCCAGCTGGTCCTCAGAGATCAGAGGGGCTGGGTATGGCTGGGCTAAATTTCTGATTATAAACAACTTGACACGGAGAGTCTGGTCATATCCACTGAGAGCTTTCACAGGCAGGATTTCACAAATATAGTGAATTTATAGTGGTTTACCAATTCAGTCCTATAGATCTGGCTGAGTTTAATCAGTGTTTGCATGATCCAGATCCACGAACAGTGCAGGTTATTGAGGTGACAGGAAAGCAGCTACACGATAAATGCACTTACTACAGAGGGTTGATATGCATCATGACAGAAAATATAGTAACAGGGATTTATTTGTGACATGTGGACAGACAGAAATATCATATAATAACATAAATGGATATTCCTGAGTGTGCTCCAAGGCAGCTGGAGGTGCCAAGCTCACCTAAAAGTGTCCTTTCATTGCCGGGTATCAAAGGAAAAAAATACATTTGCAGCAGTATTAAAATGTGAAGTATTTTACAATAGAAATTAGAAATTTTAAATAGAAATTTAATTAGAAATTGTAATTAGAAATTTTAAATGGAATTAGAAATTTTTAAATTTATACATTTCTGCATCCTACCATTTCATTAAAATGGTAAGATTTCTACAATTTTTGTAAGTGTAGCAAATTATCATATCTAACATATATTGTCCAATTAGAAGAACAGTGGGTTAGGTAATTTTTCCAAAAAAACCTGCCCCACTGGAGTTGGTCCAAAGCTTCTTTCCCCCAGTTCTTATTATGTCTCCTTGTAGGTTCTCTATTCAAAAATAAGGCTAAACAGTATTTCAGGAACATGTCAGAAGTTAAAATCTAAGAGAAAGCATAGAAAAAAATACCAGGAGCTACATAACCATATATTGAAGTCCTAAAAGTTACAAATATATCAAAAACACATAAAAAAGCAAAAATCTTTAGGCATCACCTTCAAGAGAAGAGGAGAGACACAGTCCATTGACTGATTCCAAGCAGGCAGAGGCTCCTACTGTCACCTCTTTGCAAAGTTCCATTAAAAATTCCATGTTTCAAAGGAAATGGAGTCAACTTTTTTCTCTTATATTGCCATAAGTGAAGTGCACCCACACATAGGGGTTGAAATCCATGTTGTACTCTCAGTAGGCTTGCACTGGGGGGGAAAAAAAAAAATCCAGCAGAAAAATAATCCAGAGTCTGGATTTATGGGACCACAGCAGAAGGAATTGCCTGCACATTTGAAGTGGGAATAACATATGTAAAAGTGATTTTTCAGCTGGAAGAGTCTGGCAGGGGACAAGGGATAATTTCTGATGCACAACATAATGGAAAAGAACAGCCCAGATGCTGGACCAGGAACATCCAGTTCAGGGAAAGCTGGTGGGACAGGCATTCCTGCCTCTGTGTGTGTGTGCACACACTCCATCTGTGCACACCTGCACGTATGTAGGCTGATTTTCATTAGAAAATATGCCTGGCTTTCCTGTTACTTTTTGAGTATGTGCTGTCTTTTGTAGGACTGACAGGGCAAGAGAGACGTTGAAGTGTAATCATGAATGAAGAAGAATGCCTGAAAAAACAAAACTGGCTATCATGATTCATGGGGAAAAGCATTACTAAAGAATGCTATGCTAGGAGAAATAAAAAAATGCATATTAAAGGTAGAGAGGAAACATATTTTTTGGTACAAGTCTGCTTTCCTTTTCTTCAGTTCCCTCTTTCCTTCCTTTTTTCAACACCTCAGTTTTAATTTTCACCCTGTGTGTAGCCTGTGAATCAGCTGAAATGGAACAATATGTTTTGTTTTCTCTTCTCCTCCCCATTCATTAGGAAATGTCATCCCTCACCTTTTTTTTATGGAGTACTGCTTTGATTTTTATGGTGTACTGCTTTGATACTTCCCAATTAATTATACANTTCCCCATTCATTAGGAAATGTCATCCCTCACTTTTTTTATGGAGTACTTCTTTGATTTTTATGGTGTACTGCTTTGATACTTCCCAATTAATTATACATAAGATTCTAGTAAAGGTCAAAATTTGATTGAGGGCTAGAAATTTATAATTAGCAATTTTGTTGGAATATCCTTCTGGTGTCTGGCTCCTTTTCCCTATCAGGAAGAGGAGAAAGGATCCAGGCACCCTTAGAAAACAGGGGACAGCAATGATGGGAAATCCCAGCCCTGGTGAAATAAGTGGGACCAGAATTTGCTTCTACCTCTTTCTTTTGCACCAGGCAGTTCTACCCTTTTCTTACCTATGATTTAAAAAAAAAAAAAAAAAATTAAAAATTGTAAACTTTATGAGGTTTCTCACACTGAAAGAGAGACTCATATCTAATTGTCCCAGAACACTGTTTTGGGGGGAATACTAGATTTCTAAGTGGTGGTGGTGGCCTCTTCTCCTGTTGTTTGCATCCATTAACTCAGGAAGGTTGACACAGAGTGCTCAGCACCTCTGAAAATGCCTTTTCCTGCACACACCCTCTCCTGCGAGGTGAGGCAGGGAGGGATGGAGGCTTGGCCCTCCACAGCACTCATTTCTCTCTGTACCAGCCTGGCTGCAAGAAGGGCTACTCCCTTCTCTCCTTCATAACCCTGACATCCACCAGACACAGAGGATTCCTCCACATTCCTCTATTTCCATTCCAGACCCACCCCAGTCCCAAGGTCTGATCCCAGACCCAGGTTTTGCTGTTTTGATGTTTTGATGTGTTTCCTCCAGGGTTTAATCCCCCACTGCCAGGAGGGGCTGGGAGAGGTTGCCCCTCCTGTCTGTGCTTGCTCTCCTCATCCCCCCGGAGCCTGGCAGGTCCCACAGGTGCTCCCCAGGTGATCCCACTCCTGATCCCCCTCTGGGGTGGCTGTACCTGTAACCCCAGGCTGAGCACACCAGCACAGAGCCAGCTCCAGGCTGTTTCTCAATGAAACAACCATCCCTGCAATCCACTGGCATCTCCTGTCGTGATATTTTGGGTTGTTTCCCCCTTTTCACCCCCCTGACAGGGTAATATCTTGCAAGGAAATGAATAGCTGGACATTGTGCAGAAAAATCACTTCTTTGCTGGAGTTTATGTGAACTTCACTCATAACATCCAAATGCTGAGACCAAAACAACTAAAATCATTCTTTAGAGTAGCTTTTTTTAGGGGTCTGCACTAGAAACAAGGCATAGGGGAGGAAAAATTCCATTTTTCTGCAGGTGTTAGGGGCTGATGCCTGTCCTGGGATGCCTGGGGCCCAGTACATCATGTGCTCCTCATGGCATGGTGGACACGTGTGATCACAGCCTGTCCTTGTCACCATGCCAGAGAGGTTAATCCAGGCAGGAATGTCTTCCAGACCATCAGAATTAAAAAATATAGATATAATAAAAGTAATATTCTGCAGAGGCTTCATATTTTTCCCATCCTCTCTGGCTTGGTTGCTTCATTTTATTTTTTAAAACTTTGTAAAACTCTGCATGTCAGACACGACAGCAAATTTAGCATAACAAATTAGAGGCTTAAAAAATG
This sequence comes from Hypocryptadius cinnamomeus, assembly GCA_013400635.1. Classification (NCBI taxonomy): domain Eukaryota; kingdom Metazoa; phylum Chordata; class Aves; order Passeriformes; family Zosteropidae; genus Hypocryptadius; species Hypocryptadius cinnamomeus. Next base: position 6,420 of record VYZP01019896.1, read on the forward strand.
ACAGACTGGCAAGGAGATGTGGGGATAGCTTCTCTTCAAGTAATTCTTTCTCAATTAGCCCAATTTTGAGGCAGGGTGTTGCCTGGATGGTACAAGGGAGGCAATTTGAGAAGAAAGGATTCCTCTCGGCTCTAATGATGCAATGTAACTTAAATTTTGGCTTTGTGGAGTTTGCTTGTACCTTTAGGAGAAGAAATATCTGCTTAGATTATATCCTTATCAAACATCTGCTTGCCAGTGCTAACTTTCTCCACTGAAAATATCCCATAATTAGGACAAACTGCAGCAATGAGCTCTAATTCCTTCAGACCCAGTCCCAGCAGCAGCTGAGCACCTCCTGTGAATTAAACTGCAACAGGAACCAACAGCACTCGGTGTTGTATGGGAAACTGGGTAAATGAAAATGCCATTCAGCATTAAAAATATCTATTAACTGCCTCTCTGGTCCTCATGAAGAAGTTAGGAAGAATGGTGTTTCCCAGACCATAATGCCTAAAAGGAACAAGATTTTTGAGAAAGCAGAAAGAAGGAGGTTTGTGTGTGTACACGTGAGAGGGATCAGGATTTTTAAGACAAACTGTGCAGGTCTTTTCTTCATCTTTTCAGTAGGTGCAGAGAATTTACCACCTGCACACAGATTTTCAGTACTACAGGAGGTGCAGGGTGTGCCTGCAAGGCATCCTAAGCACAAGAGCCCAAACTTTTGTCTCTACAGACCAACAAGTCAATACTTTCCTAATTGCAAGTGGCTGATTCTCCACTTTGTTTTACATTTAGGATACATTCTGTGGGCCTAAAACCTGACATTTTCTTTTTTAAATATACTTTTTTAATAAGGAAACAAGTTCAAGGCCCTGCCAAGAAGATATTAAAGCAATTTTGGTATTCCCCCTGTCCTGCCCATACCCCAGCAGATCGTTAGACAGATATTCATCTCTCTCAGATTAATTAGAAGTTAAATAGCTGAACAGCCTAAGGATGATGTCCTCAGTTGTGCAACGAAGCAATCAAGAATTATTGTCCTGGTTTCCACCCTGTTGAAGCCTGTCTGTCTTCAGGTGGCAAATCCAGTATTTTCCACCTTGGCAAATTGCTGTTTTGCTTCTTTTCCCACACGGGTTGTAAAGATTGAAAAGGTTTTCTTTAAGAAAGATATTTTTAGCTTTATTATCACTCTTTCCTGCTGTTCAGACCTCATAGAATGCCTATGAAAACCAGGATGATCGGAAGAGCAGAATAAATCTTTCCTCTACATATTTTCTGCTCAGAAGCCTGTGAAGCAGTCTCATGCTAATGTTGAGCTTTTGAAACAGAAGTTCAGATGTGTTATAACTCCAGGAGGGAGGAAAAAAACAAAGCAATATATTTTTTTTATGACTGAGTCTGGAATAATCTTATGAAATCTTCATCATAATCAAAGAAAAATGGAGGGTCTGAAGCTAGAGTTCAGAGAACTATTTATTTTCACTTGCTTTTATATATCTGCCTCTCTTGAAACCCTGAGGAGGAGCATTGTTTTTTCTGTTTAATTATTGCTTGTCATATTTGAAAAAACTCACTGTGTGGGAGTGATTCACAGGCTGAAAGACAGGCATGTATTGAAATATACACTGACATATGTGAGAGGAGCCATAAATATATTGAATTTGCACACAGAAGAAGAAGTCCTTTTTGAGACCCAATGTCACACCCTGGTTGTCATGCAGCTTCAGCAGGCTTGCTGGTAAGGGTGGAGTCCTGCCAAAACTTGAATTATCACTGCAGATTAACTGGTTGAGTGTCAGGATTTCACTCTTAACCGAGATTTTATATACTTTGGTGACAACTTATTTATAAATTGCATCTTCTCTCAATGTGAACACTCCTGATTGCTTCCAAGACAATCTAACTCTGTGTTGAAAGGGTTGTGCCAGCACCAATATGCCATCAGCAGGTGCTGTGGTCAGGCTGGTTTCTTTCTCTAGGAGCTGGATACTCTCCATAAATGTGAAAAACCTTATTCCCACGAGCTCTTTTGTTCTTTGCACACTGACCTCTCTTGCTCTTTTAAAATTTGCTGTGGATTTGGGACAAGCGTGCCCACAAAGCAAGAGAAACAGAAAGGAGGTGGGAGGGGGAAAGGCATGTCAGGACCTCTTTGAAATGGTGACACCAGCTAGATTTTACAACCTAAGGGTGGCCTCCCACTGTCTCTGCTACGTTATGTGACACAACCCAAGGAGGAGCACAGAGTGACAAGGGCAGGAGGGGGACCCCAAATGTCCCAGCTGCTCCCAGTGTCATCCCAGGGCCACCCACCTGTTGTAGCTGAGATGGTCACAGTACAAAGCAGCACGCTCCATTTTCAGAAGGCTTCAAACTGGTTTTATTACAGCGTGCATGCTTTTTATACATTCTTACAAAACTCATAAGTCAGCACTTCACTCATTGGTCACGAGAGACAAACAAAATGCTTACTGGAATAGGCAGCTGCAGGTTTCTCCTTTTTTTCCTTCTTTCTTTCTTGGTTTCTATGTCAACGACATAGAGTTTTCCTTGGTGGAAAACTCGTTCAGGGGTAAACATGGAACCTCTGGTCAAACTTCTCTGTGGCTCACAGAAGTCGCTGTAAAACCTCTTCCACACCCACCAGCCGGTGAAAGGCCCACGGCACAGCCCCCAGGAACCCAGGGCAGGCAGGAACTCAAACGAGAAGCTCCTGAGGACTGACCCAGCTTGTTGTGGCCCTGCCAGGACCTTCCCAGGACAGCCCCAGCCCAGAAGCAGCCAAGGGTGGAGATGACCTAGTGTCCTGGATTAGGGCAAATTTGGGAGAAAACCTCCAAAAGGGGGCCACCGCCAGAAAGCAAAGCCACACCGGGCCCTCCCCGCTACCAGTTTGGGAAGGATTCCTCGGAGAGAAGTGGAAAGAACCTGTTTATTTAACAGGCAAAACACCCCCAGCACACAAAATGAACAATACCAGATAACAACACTCTTTCACCAATCTGAAAGGATGACAAATTCAGAAAGTCTTTCCTGGGAGTGGTCACTCTGTTGTTGCTCTCTCTGGTGCTGGGGATTGCTGCTGCAGCCACAAGGTGCAAAGTCTTTGTGTTTCCCAGGTCCCAGTCCAGAGCAGGTTTGGGTGGTCCCAAAAAGAGAAAGGAAAAACAGTCCAGGAAAAAATTTGGACTGCTTAGCTAGACTAACAGGCAGAAGCAAGGAGCAAAAGCAAAGCAGGAGCACAGCAGAAGCAGAAGCAAGAGCAAAGCAAAAGCAAGGCAAAAAGCAAAAAGCAAAGGCCACACTGCGTGCCCCATCTCTCTGTGTCCCACCAGCCGTGGGGGAGCAGGCTGATAACAAACCCAAACAAACCTTGCTCTTCAGAGCCAGGCACAGAACATCATATCCAGCATTAACAGAACTCACAATTGGGGATACAAGCATCATAACCTCAACCTAGGACACCCAGGGAGTAAAAAGAGTGGTCAAAAGGAGGGGTAAGGTGGCAAAAAGTGCTGGTAGCAGTTGGCTGTGGGCACACTGGTGAGCCATGCCCTGCATCCAGCCAGCTGAGTCCTGCTCACTGCGTCCTTCCCCTGTCACTGGCAGCTCTGTCTGTGTGTCCCCATCCATGGGGTCTGGATGCAGCCTCGAGGGCTGTGTGGCTCTGTGCCAGTTCAGCAGGGCTCCCCACCCCTGAAATGTGCACAAACAACTCGAACAGCACCCTGTTCTCCAAGCTGTCAGCGGTGGGCATCGTGTGCTGCTTTTGGTGTTGAGTTGTGCCAAAACCACTCTGGCTCGCCAAGCCTGAATTAACACCCGGACTGTGAGGCAAAGATTTGGTAGATAAGGTGCCAAGCTGACTGGGAGACATGTGACTTGCAGTTATATCACTTTACACTGTAAAAGTCCAAGTTCACTTTCATTTATCAGGTTCTTCAGACATTTTCCTCCTTGGAGTGAGTATGTGGAGTTTCCTCCCTTGGGAAGGGGACATCGCTCCAAGGATCCTCCTCGAGGTCAAGAGAAAGAGACTTCCCCATAAGTGTTCATCTGGTAAATTACATCAATCTCTACTTAACATTTTTAAATAGCACCTTTAATGTGATGGCTTTAATATAATTGCTTTGACCTGGTGCACTACACTACACAACACACTGCTAGTAATTGTAGCTTTTATACCGCATAGTTAACAATCAGTATTAAAAATTTTAGTCTAATAATTTTGTCATGATAAATAATTTGTTTTATGTAAATACATCTGATTTGCCATCTTTAAATCCTGCAGGACAAAATTCCTTAACCTGCTGGCAAAGTCTGGGGCTGAGATTGGATCCAGCCACCCCCAGGCTCCTCTCCTGGAGGGATTACAAGGGGGTCTTTGTGGCAGGGCTTCTCTAATATCCCTCTTGGATCTCTCTGGATGTATTTTCCCCTTAATGTTTCCAGAAAACTCACATTTTGTTTTCTTCTCTGGGACTGGAATGTCACACACTCAGGCAGAGCGGAAGTAACAACGTCCTCGGAGGAACATTATCTGCACCAAAATATCATACAAATAGCCAGATAATAATAATTTTCACATCACTTTTGCAAGATGTGTTTTCTGCAGTAAAAAAAGATCTATGCTTTTCTTAACTACAGCATGAATGATTACAGATATGTACATTTTGGAGTCAGTTAAGGCTTTAAATTCTAATTTTTTTAAAATAATGTAAATATAGATCAGTATTTATACACACTTTATTTGTCTGGAAGATGGCTAGCAATGTCTAGCCATCATCATCATTTTGTCAAAGGTAAATATTAATGATTTTTTCCTCAGATGAGACATTGTCTCCCTCTTCTGCTAAGCAGAAGGTTTGGTCCTTTGCTTCACATTACAAAGGCCAATCTAACAAGTATTTTAGCAATATATTTTCTTTATTGAATGTGGTTCGAGCAGCAGTTCTGTTAGCAAAGGTGTACTCTTTGTCTTCTTTTACTATGTCTTCTAGGCCTGCTGCTTGGTCTAAAAGCTAAATCTATGATGACAAATACCTTACACTTACACTTTTGTCACATTACCAAACCGGCTCTACAGCAGATTTTTGATGTTTGATAGAAATTTCTAAAGGCAAAGCTCACCTTTTCCAATCTTTGCACAAAATTCTTCTCAGCATGTGCCTAAGGTGTCCCATACAAGGTCTTAATTTAGGTGTACATCAAAATTTAGGTGTTCATCAGATTTTAGGATTTCATCAAAAGTGTTCATGATAATCTGCTTTAGTGGGTAACTCCTTCTATGCAATGACTGCACAGATTAATTTGCTGCAGAAACAGCCTTTGTTGTGTATTGGCTGATAAAAATAAGCCAATAAGGCTGTAAGGCTGATAAAAATAAGCCTTTCTTCCACTGAATCAGGTGCATTTACTGAACCCCTGCTTGCCTCTGAGGGCTGTTAAGGCTCACTCAAATCTTACACCTTCACATGGGTGCAAGCTGCTGCACCCAAACCTGCCTGGGCATCTGGAACTTGCAAAAGGGTTGCTCTGAACTCTGCACTCCCCACTGGACTCACCACTACACCACCCAGACAACCTGATAACTGGCCCTGGTCAGAGCCACCACTCTCCCATCCTGCATTTTTTTGTGGTGCTCCTTGATTTAGTGAATGATTTGACATGATGACACCACCTCAGTGCAGGGATCTTTGTAAGCTGTGCACATAATTTCTGTTTTCTGCACCCATTTCAGACAACGGCCGTGCTCTCCTCCACACATTAATCCCACAGGATTGTCCACTACTCCTGAAAAGATTGGACTATAATCATATGGGCTGCCCATGTCCAAAGTCAGCCTTGCCACCACATCTTCTGCCAGATTTTGTTTTTTCTTTCAAGTGTTCAGTGCCACCACCCTGCTGCCACTCACTGCTGCTTGCAGCCTGAAATCACCCTCTGGCACCATTGGGAGGTTGCTGGTGTTTTATTTGATCTTACAAGTGGTGCTTCTGGGTTCTGTTGAGGTGGAATTTCTGAAAATATAGACAAAAATTTGTTTCAGAAGTAACCAGGGATTTCCACACCGGGCTGACAAAATACAGCGCCTGCCCTTTGTCAGGAGGAGCTGTTTATTCCTCAAGGTGTTGAAGGTCTGTGCCGCTCAGGTAGTGGTCATTAATAAAATTCAAAGGTTCAGTTTTGGGTTTATGACCTCCCCATGACAGGAATGCTCCATGGTAATGTGTTAGATTACTCTGAAGTTAATGCTTGAAACAGTGAAATAGAGATTTTTGTAAGCTAGATAGGGGCTTCAGTATCAAAAATTAGTATCTGCACTGTCCTCATTGATTTTAAGTCTCCTTACTAGAATTTTAAAGTCCTAATTTAAAGTCCTAATTCCATGATAGCAGTGGGGATACTGAACACCACACTTTTATCTCGTAGGAAAAATAACCTGTAATTTTACAAATTTTTTTATGGTTCAATTGATCTTTTGCAAGCAAAACATCAAAACCAGACTTAAAACTCAATGAATAACTAAAGAAACCTTTAAAAAAGTTCCTTAAGTGAGGAATAAAAATGTCATTATTTAACCAACTAATCAGTTGACTAGTCAGTGACTTTTTCCCTATGTGTCTACAGACATGGATACAGAGTGTGCACTGTCAGGAGAGACTGCTAATTGGTTTTTCTTAATTTCTGGAGGTTTTAAGATGTCTTTAACCAAAACCTCTCAAAGAACAGTGAAACTTCAATCAGATCTACTCTGGAGTATTCTCTGCACTGGAATATTATTAATTTCCAAACCAGAAAATAAATTATTTCTTGAATGGCAAGATTTCTGTGGGACTTGGTGGGGGGACGTGCCCATGCATATTTTTATGTTTACATACACACAAATATCTATGCATATATTTTCAACTTTTGGTAAGAATTCCTTTCATATCTTCTGTACATAGGCAACAGATGTTCCAGATTAACTCAAGCTCCTGGAATTCAGATGCACTTGACAGGAATTGGACTCCTCACCAAGTGAGCAACCACAGTTCTGTGTCTGGAAATCATTTCACATCTGCTACTTATATGCACTACAGCATGACTCAAACAGAGCTGCAGAAACTGGGCTTGCAGCCTAAATGATTTCATTTGATTTCTTTTTTCCCCACTATGTGCAAGTCAGCCTTACTCCATTTAATAAGAAATGGCTATGCTCACATTTGCTCATGTAGCAAAAACAGTGACAGCTAATTCAGAAAAGACCCTTTTTTCTCCACTTTAGATAGCGAAGTGCAGCTAGATGGCTAGCCTGAAAAAAAAATATTGACATTTCTGCTTGTGGATTAGGACGTGTCTGTTTTCTGAGGGGATCTTCAGGAGCATGGGCAAGCAAAATTGTTTTTCCTTTCCTCCCCAGAATGAAAGCAGTGACATTTTTATCTTTGCAAGTTTCTGTGCAGCTCTCCAAAACCAGCTGCAAAACCTGGGCCTTTAGAAATAAATTATTTGCCATTTGAAGAAACGCACAAACCTGAATCTCTGCATTATTAATTTGCTACAGTCTACCAAAAAGAAAAAAAAAATTATTGAGTTTCTTATCTTAAAGAGTGTTGATTGTTGATCTGAGTGTTGTTCATCTGAATTCATGCAATCCATGAAAAGTCTTCTTCCTCTGCCAAGTGAGATTTTTTTCTCATTTCTGCACTTTCAGCTTTACGATCTCAATAGTTTAAAAGTGCATTATTTCCAAGGCACTCCTTTTCTTTCTCACTCTCTCTCTTTTAACTGCATCACCTGTCATGGACAGGCACTAAAGCCATAGGAAAAACAAGCATTTAAGCACTATCTCTGCTTGTGCACAGCACTGTGAGAGAGAGAAAAGGGGAAAAGAAAAGATAAATCCTCCCACTGCTTTGACTTGCATCAATAATTCAGGGTGCTAAAATGATTCCTTCTACACCTTGTATATTTGTTAGGTAAGCCTTGTAAGCCCAGTCTCAGGCCTTTGTCTTGCTGCCTGACACCTTATTACCTTCAACAAGAAATATGGAATGGCTCCCCAGGCAAGGGAAGGGAAGATTAATAATGATTTACAGTAAAGGTATTCTTATTCTGCCATTCATCTTTTCCCCCACTCAATTTTCATATTAAAAGTGAAAAACAAAGACAAGGGCTGTGGACTTTTCAACATTTTTTCCCTGCAGTCTCTGTGGATGGCTGGACATTTCAGAGGTAAAATTTCAGAGGTAAAGCTCCTCTGGCATTTTTACCCTGAATTTTATCCTCCTCCTCCATTTTTACCCTGAATAATCTTCCACATCAACAGAAGAAATAAAGTCTTTCTACCATTACCTGCATGTAAATTATAAATTCCTACCAGGATATGATTTAATAAATCAGAGCCTTTGGGCTGGAAATCCTGTGCCAGTGGGCTCACAGTTCATGTGCTCCTAATGTGGTGAGAAAAACAAAGAGAATTCTTCCATAATTCTCTACTTTTTAAACAGATTAATATGTTAGTGTCTTTACAATCAGTGTAAGTAATACTTACATTTTTGTTAGGTTAGCAGCTAGACTTCTAAAGTATGTGTTTAACTCCTCCCACAGCCAAAATAATGAGTGTTAATTGCTTTTCTGCATTAGCATGTGAGAAATGTCAGCTGTGTATTTTAATTGTATATTTTTAAGTGTGAAAATTTGTAGTTCAGGTCTTGTTATAAATCCATTTTAAGTCCTGTAAGAAAGAATTTTTTTTTTTTTTAAATAAACCATATGTTGCAAGCTACAGCTACTACAATACAAACTAAAGAACAGATTATACCATAAATGTAAGTAAACAGCTGTGGAGTACTAATATTAGGAAAAAACAGTAGTATCACACAATTAAATGCTGTTTATGTAATGACAGTACCAAGCAAATAATTTGTAATACCATTATTTTTCAGTATAGATTTTATATTGGTAGCATTTCTAAATAAGATGAAAAATGTTATTATCTCTGGGAAGTGGTGGCTGAAATAAAATAAACCTAAGAATAAATAAAATAAACCTAAGTATTGCCAGGTGGAAAAACCATTTTCTATTATGATATAAATTAAAATTGGTAATTTTGGGGTGTGGCGGGACAGTTCCAGAAAAGGCCCAGTGAGGAAAAGCTCTTAATAAAATGACTGTAACCAAGATCTGAAGGCAAATTACAAAGAAATTTTGTTATTCTCTCTTTCTCTTTCTGATGCATACCCCTAGATTGTTTGATGAATAAACAGGAGAAATTTCTCAAACTGTTACTTCAAAGAGAAATTTACCCTTGTTGAATTGTGTCACCTCTGTCAGACACACAACACAAGCAGGAACAATGGGACCTATTGAGAATAAAAAGTGTTAAACCTTTGCTCTCCTTCCACCAGAATTCATTTAAACTCGTGGGTGGTGGTGGGGGGAGAAATTTATTATTGGTTTCTGTAGAAAAAGTATAACATTGATAAGGAGAATAGATTCTAACACTGCAACTGACTTGAACCACGAGAGAGCTGTGAGAAGTGCCAGAAATTTAGCTTTGAAAATGCAGCATGAAAGGTGGTGTCTCACCACTTGATGTCACTGTAGCATTTGATGTTTGTAATTCCTTGCCCATTTCTAGTATCTGTTGCTGTCTCTGGATTTTTTTTTTTTTTAATTATTATTTTTATCGTGGTCATCGCTGCTGTTTTTAATCAAGAATGAAAGGTAGCCCCTAGCAGCCCTCAAATCTAACAATTAATCTTGTTGAGTATTAAACAAACAGCATAAAGCCTTGGGCACCAAACTGTAATGAGCTGATTCAGGGGTGGATAGACCTCGTACAGCTCAAGGTTTGGAAATCTGTCAAATCTGCTACTGTAGCTGTTGTGAAATTGATCGAGTTTCAATCCTCTTCCCTTTACATCTACACCCTCTTCCCCCTTCCTGAAATAAGCATGTCCTGGTGCTGAGGCCTCTGTGCAGATCTTTCTCTCAGTGGCACAGGCAGCATTCCACATTTTACATAATAACAGCTTTATTGGACAAATATTCAGAGAAAAAACTCGTTTCAGACAGTGATCGCCTCCGTGCTGTGTACACAGATAAGAGCTTCTGTGTCTCCTATTGCCCCCAGGTATTAGGAAAAAGTGGGAAATAGAGAGAGAAAGAAAGGAAAGGGAGAAGGAGAGGAGAGGNAAAGCGAATTTCCTGAAACTGAGGCTAGCAGATGAGACCAGCCAGACAGAACACACATCCCTGCACGCCCATGTGTAGCCAGCTGCAAAATTTCCTATCCAAAGGCTACAGCTACACAAATGTCTCGGAGTGATTCTTTAACAGATCTGTCTCTGCTCCATTCCTGGCTGCCTTTCCAGGGCTGCTGTGGTGGGGTGACCTTGGCCAGCTGCCAGGTGCTCAGCGAGCCACCTCTCACTCTCCCTCCTCCTTCAGCCAGGGGAAAATAAGATTAGAAGCTCGTGGGTCAAGATAAGGACAAGGAGATTATTCACCAGTTAATATCATGGACAAAACATGGGGGAGATTAATTTTATTTATTGCCACTTAATAGCAGAGGAGGATAAAACTCCTTCTCCAACGCCACCAAGAACTGTTCTGGTGGGAATCCTTTCCATGAGGTTCTGTTCCTTCAGGAGCTCCACTGTGGGTTCCCAGGGCCCAGGACCCCTCCAGGGGCTGTAATTTCCTTCAGGACACATTTCTCTGCTCCTGCCTGGGCTCTTCCAGGAGCTGCAGGGGCATCTCTGTTCCCCTGTCCTTCCATGGGCTGCAGGGGCCCAGGGGGCTGCTCCAGGGGAATCTCAGCTCCAGCACGCACAGCAGCTCCTGCCCCTCCTCCTGTGCTGCCCTGGCTCTCTGTTTTTCTCACATTTGTCCCACTCCTGTCTCTCACAGCTGCTCTGCAGTGTTTTCTACCCTCTCTCTCTCACACGTTGTCACAGAGCTTTTCCCCACAGCTGCTCCGTTCTGGAGCTGTCTGGCACAGGGGCATCCCCAGTCTCATCTCACAGAAGCCACCCCTGCAGCCCACTCGCTACCAAAACCATCTGTCTTTTTGGCCTCCAGTGTTTGCTGAACACACATGGCATTGTACTTTATCCCCAGTGATCTCCAAGTAAAATACAGAAATGGAGGCTCAAGCTAAAATTTATGTTACACAGATTGTGTGAGCAAAGTTTCCCTGCACATGATTTTCCCCTTTTCAGTTTTCCCTAACAGTGCTCTGTTAAATTCTGACATTTACCCCCGTGCCAGGGAGGCTGAAGGGAGGGAGGATTGAAGGCCAGCAAGATGGTTAGTGTTCAATTCTAGTGTCCAGTTTAGTCCAATTCCTAAATAAGTGAGTCAATGCAGCACTAGCCAAGATACAGCCTCTATGAAACTGGTCAAATGGGTCACAAACAGAAACAATTAATGCTCATAATCATAATTACCTTACACTGCTGTATTGAGCCAATTACATCCTAAGCCATGTTAAGGGATGTTACCTTTACTGAGGAATTTTGTCTCTTTCACTTAATCTGTAAAACTACTTCAGAGTCTTAAATTAAATACAAAATCCAACCTCCTTGCCTTTGTTTTAATGTCTTCAGGATATATTTTTTTTTCCTTTTACTCTTAAACTTGTGTATTAGCTGAGGCCACAATATCTTTGGTGAAAGTGAGTGGGGGAATGAAAATGCTGCTGGGTAAATGCATCTTTATTTTAACAGTATCAGATGAAGGAAATGGATCAAGACTCTAAACCACGTCAGGCATTCTTGACTCACAGACCAGAGTTTATGAGAATAATGTGTGCAGCTGTGACCTCTGAAAGCACCTCCTGAATCCTGCAGGGAGCTACAGTGCTGGTGAGGTTATTTCTCTGAGGAAATGCAAGTTTGGCTAAGCTCCTTCTGGGTTTCTAACTCTCTGTTGTAAATTACTTTCATACAGAACCCAAAATGCAGCGTTAAGCCTGGAAACCTCTTTTTTTTCCCAAGACCTTTTCAAGACAAACATTTTTTTTTTATTATGCACAGATTTGGAGCCTTTCCTTGCGAGAGGCCTCCCTGCTGTGTGACAAATGTGTGCTTGTTCAGCTGCAGGTTATGCCACACCACCCACAGCAGAGTGCAGGCTTTGCATTTCACCCTCTCCAGACCAAAGTGTTTTCTGACCACTTCTGGCAGGCTGCCAGTTTTCCATGTAGTTCTGAAATTGAAAACCTGGCCATTATACTCTCTGGTCCAAGTTATCCATCATAAAAGCTAAACTCTTTTTTTAACCCTGTCTTTTGTGAAGCATTTGGGTAGATTGGGTCTTCTGGGTGCTGTGAATGATACTAAGTAGAGAACAGGAAGGATTGGTGAAATAAAGGTCTAAATCTCTTATTCCAGGATATGATGCTTTTTTCTGTGTTAGACCTCTTGAGTGTCTATAGTCCAGGAGTGGGTGATAATTCAGGCTCATGCAGGTGCTTATTCTGGAAGCAGCTGACCTAAAAAACTGTCAGGAGTATTTTGCAAAAACCTATTTGTGCCTGCCACCAGTGCTTCTGGCAATGGTGTGGGAGTCTGCAACAATAAATAAATAAATAAATAACTTTATTCAGAATTCTTTTTCTCCTCACATCCTGCACCAAGGCAGAGAAGCTACCAAATTACATGAAAATTGTGACAGATATCTCCTATACATTAAAAAAAAAAACCCAAACAACAACAACAACAAAAACCAAAAAAAAACCAAAACAAAACAAAACAAAAAAAATAAAACTGTGATAGAACCTTGAAAAGTGTCACAAAGGCATCCAAATTTCAGCTCTGTGACTAGTCCTATTAATAACAAAAGTGAGTGATATTATTTACTAACCAAAAATGCCTTAGATTTATATCTTTTCTCTAAAGATAAAATCATTCTGAAAAAAAGCAGAAGTGGGAGCTTATTTTGCCAGCTAGTCACTGTATTGAGAAAATGAAAAATGATCACCAGCCTGGCACTTCTGTTCACATGTTTTGTTCACTCACTACTGGGAATTTTGTGTATTAATTATTACTAAACTTCAAGCCTGCTATTCTAACCAAACACTAAAGAAACTTGGCTGTGAGTGGTACTAAGGCCCAAATTTTTGCTGCAAGGAAGAGTAGTATGAAGAAAATTGCATTTTTCTGGCAATGCCTTTCAAATGGATAATAATTTAGGATCATGGTATTCGTGTGAAAACTGGGAACAAACAAACAAAAAAAAACCCGCTATAAAACATGTTCTATTTATGAACTGGTATCTTTTTATTACATTGTTTATAAAACTAGCTAAAAGCTGTGTGTTTATGCCACACTGTATTCTGTTACTTGATTTCAGACCACCCACCACCTCATACATACACACAGAAAACCTGCCAGTGAGATAAAATGTCTGAATTTCTCAAAAAAAAACCCCAAACCTTTTAAAGTTCTGTTGCACATGCAGACATTCCAGAGGACACAGGATGTGTGTGTTCTGCCTTTCCGTGTGGGATGGCTGTGTAAAATCCTGTGTGGAAGTCCCTGGGCTAAATGCTGTTCTCAAACCAAGCAGGTTTGTGCATACAAGGAGACCACAGAAACTCTCTGCGTTGCAGGGAAACCTGGGAACTGCACACAGGTTGTGTCCTGAAGGCCTTGGGAGCTGAAGTGGTGCATTTCACTTGCAAAGTTGGAAATTTTTGGAATCAGGAGGCATGGATTTGCAGTAATTTGCTTGCCATGGTTTGACTGAAACACTAAAATTTAAAAATAAATCACCCATTTGATATACCCATTGCTGTAAGGGGATATTTGAACACAAACTTCTGCACTTAGCTTGGAGATTTGCTTTATCAATACTGGAAAATTTCTTCGCAAATGAGGATGGTATGACTGTATTTTTTCAGGTAAAACTTCCATAACTCTGGTCAGTTGTCATCAGCAATTTTGGTTAAAAAATATTCATAGACATCTCCTACAAATCATTTTGCGTTTTACCTAAGGGAAGTACCCTGGGAATTTAGTACTTAAGAGCTATTCTTGTCTTATCCAGATCTGAACTATGCATTTCGTCCCCTTAGATCAGTGCCAAAATGTGCATCCTCCCACTCTCCTTCATTCTTTGTCCTGAAGCAAACAAAAATAAGGTAGAAAACACTAAACACTACATGTATTTATTTAGGGAATTTGAGACTATAAAAGTTTTCTCTTAGCAGCTACTCAAGCCTTATGAGCAGGTTGTATATCTATTTTCAAGCTGTATAAACATATCAGGTAGGCACAGGAAAGACTGCTGGACTGCTCAATTACTGTGTAAAGCAGAGATGGTGGAAAACAGTGCAAAAATGAACCTGACTGGGGAGCAAGTTACATCTTAGCTAGCCAGGAGTTCGGTGATTTTTTAAAAAAAAAAAGTAAATATCTATGTCTAATTACTTAAGAGATGTTTGACTGTGATTTTAGCTGGTTTTGGTTTAGATCAGTGTTGGCTGAGTGTCAGTAGAAAACCCTGATAAATTATCTCACTGCACCTGCAGAAAGGAACTCCAAGGACCCACACCCTTTAGAACTCAATCAATAGCTGAAGAATAAAATTCAGTAAAGAATGTTTTAATGGTTTTCATATAACCAGAGATGAATTTGATATCATAGAACAGGAAAGGTATCTTGAGAGAGTTAAGGAATTGAAGGCTAATGCACCCCAGAAGACTTGATTAATACACTGCAGGTGCAGTAGGGGAACCACTTCATGGGTTTGTACACCACAGAAAACTTAATTAATGGTAATGGTCCAGGCAGGACAGCAAATTTACTGTTTATCTGGATAAAACTTGGGTATCCATTAAACAAAGATAGATGAGATCTTCTGGTAGTAATTAAAAGAAACAAAATACTTATGCCGTGATGCAATACATGGGTAGACCTTTGGTAGTGTCTATGAAAAATTGCATGTTTTACTGCAAATAAATGCCTGAAAATGATTGGGTTTTTGAAAATGTCTACAGTTAATAAATTCCCAATTTTAACTCAAATTTTTTATTAGGAATGTTCATCTAACACCTCTTTACTGTGAGATTTAAAACTCTTTGTTTCAGACTTCTCACTCAGCTGCCTCCTCTGTCTGCAGTCTCTGACAGACATAAGAAAAACTTATGAAGAAACTAATAAATTAAAGGGAGTAGCACAATCTTTCCTTCTCTCCAATAACCAAACAGAAATATTTATATTCTGATAATCAAGCTCTGGATGGCTCTGCAGCTCATGTGAGGACATTACCCTGCTTGACACTGGAAATGTTCTTATTTCTCACTCATACCTTTGAGGAAATCTTGCTGCTGTGCCTGTAAAAGTGGCAGCTCATTTACCAGAGCTCCTCATGCTCTCATTTCAAGGCCAGCTCCAAGTAACATCTGCTCCTGTGAGCACACTTAATGCTTGAGAGATCCAAGACCCAGACATGAACAAACCTGCTTTTTTTTTTCCTTTTTACAGCCCTGGAACATGGCATTCTGTACAGCAGGCCTGGCACAGGAACTGCCCTTCACCCCAAGCTGCCAGGGAGATCAGAGGAGGGGAGCAGAACAACAACTGCAGGAGTGATCTCCTCAAAATGTTTTTGCCTTAGAACTCATCCCAGGCTAGGATGGAAACAGGTGGAGAATAAAAAAAAAATATAACAGACATTAACTTATTTACTTATTTGTTTGTATGCATTGCAAAATCACCTTTTGCTGTGGTTTCCTTTTATGTCAGAGCAGCAGTGAGTGCACAATTAGCCCCTGCTGGTTTACCAAAAAAAGTCTGCATGGAGATCCCAATAATGGGCATAATGGTTTAACAGAGATAACAAAACTTACACTTCTGAACAGCTCTGACCAGCCAGGCTGGTTTTGTTAGTGA
Organism: Hypocryptadius cinnamomeus; assembly: GCA_013400635.1. Taxonomy (NCBI): domain Eukaryota; kingdom Metazoa; phylum Chordata; class Aves; order Passeriformes; family Zosteropidae; genus Hypocryptadius; species Hypocryptadius cinnamomeus. Next base: position 22,292 of record VYZP01019896.1, read on the forward strand.
ATATACAATAAGTAGATTTGATTGTCCATGGCTAGGATGGAGAAACAAATTCTGTTTCGGTCAATATATTGTAGTTAGAATTAATCTCAATTAATTAGAAAAAAAAAAATTGTAGTACTACACCATTATTATGATAATAATTTTCACTTTCATTCTTATTTTCATCATCATTACTATTATTTTCGTTATTATTCATTATCATCATTATTATCCAAAGAAGTATTCCAGTATACAGTAAGATGTATAGCTGGAAAACCAATGAAAACTTCCTTTTTCTTTACCCCTTTCACTGAGAATGCATTCTCTGGGGGGAGGAGTGGGGGGATAAAGGAAAAAAAAAAAAGAAAAAGTGTTGAAAGAGAGCAGAAGTCTACAAACTTTTCATTGCCCCTAAAATCCTTACTTCAAGCTCTTACAATCTACAGCAGTTAAGTTTTTTGTATATGCACAGTAATATGAGCTCTGGAATTACTATCTCTCAGTGACAAAATCTCAGCAGACCATTTCTTTTCATAAAAATACATTTCACTGACAAAATTTAAACACATGCATTCATTCTCTAACTGCACTGGAATAAAAAATAATGGATATTACAATTTTCTTTCAAGGGATGTAATATTTTACCTTCATGATTCATTTTGCTGTTCCAGAGGGAGACAAAAATCAACTACAAGCTCTTCTCAGAGACTCACCTCATCATGGAATAACTGGATGTGATGTATGTATGAAAACACATTTTCACAACTGCAAATCCAGGGAACAGCTCTGTTACCTCCCTGAATGTTACAGCCTAGTGTCATCTTCTAACTTAGATCAGACTTTGTGGCTTGGACAGTCTGAAATACTCCTAAATATGAAGCACCAGAAATCCAAGCCAGAATTTACTTCGGGAGCAATCGACACAAAAGATAACAAAAACCTCCAACATTTTCAGGTTCACTTAATTGTTTTACAGTTACTGGAATGCAGTGGAAAAAAATTTAAATATTTTGGCACTTTACAATTTCTTTCCTGTTGGATCTCTTTCATCTAGATGTGGCAAATCTGTGCTATTGATAAATGACTCAGCCTTCGTGAGCATTGTTACAAGTTCTGTTTAATGAGTTAATAATTGTCTATTTCCAAGTGCAAAGGTTTTATCCATTTTTTTAACACGCTACAATGATTGTATTAATGCCTATGAAACTCCTTGACAGAGTGACTAGGCTCATTTTGCCTTCCTGCTCACATATTTTTATCAGTTAGTAATTAACCTTTACTGACTCTTTACTGAAACCAAACACTTACTTGTGAGAGCACATCTGAAGTGAAAACACTTTCCTGGAACTTCTTTCTACTTTGCAAAACTTTTCAATTAAACTCTTTTTTATGTAGCCTCTGGGTCACAAAGGACAGCAATGTTGTGAATAATAATAAAAGATGTGCTAGGAAGAAAATATCGAATGCAAATAGAAAAACTGCCAATTGCTGATTAAGAGTTCTAAGTGAGATTAGGACTGAGACTGATTTCTGTGATGGGTTCACCTTTGCTGACCCCCAAGTGCTCTATCACTTCCACAAGAAGGACAGGTGAGGAAAATAGAAAAAAATTAAGATGGAGACAGAGAGATTATTTATCTGCTTCACAGGCAAAACAGGCTTGACTTGGTGGAATTAATTAAATTTCCTGCAAATTAATTGTAACAGAGTAGGATAGTCAGAAACAAAACAAAACAAAACAAAAATTCCAACCAAACAAAAATCCACAACCATCAACAGCAACAACAAAACACCTCCCCTCCCCCCCAAAAAATTTAAAAGACTCCCCACACACACACCAAAAAGCCACTCCACATTCAAACACCTCTACCCCTCTGTACCTAAAACCTCAAAACTCTCCTTATGAAAACCCAGGAGATGGAGATTCATCCCCTTCAGTTTATGACCACTTTAAAGGATTAAATTTTCACTGGGATTTCACAATTGCATATTACAAATGCGTTAGAAGAGTTTAATTTTCACTAATTGGCATTGTACAAGTCTTCTCTTAACATAGGTATTTGTTACTGATATTTGTAGGCTTGTGTATTTCTTTGGTTTTTTTTTTTTTAAGAGTTTTGATTAGCTGCTGATAAATCAAGAACCATTCAATTGAACAAATCCTATTGCAAAAGAAAGCACTGAGAATATTTTTGCTGTTCTGTTTCAAAGCCACATTGAGGATGTTAACACCCTGGCATGCCGCCCCCATCTCAGGAATTCATGGCATTTAAAAACAGGTAATTTGCAGTTCTGGAGTCCGAGTGGGAGGATGAACACTTATGACAAAGAACTGTGATTATCTGAAAAGTTTCTGCATTTTTTTCAGGTAAACTAAACCTATCTTTCATCCAGTGGAAGCACAGATGAAAAGCATCAGGTTGCTGCACCCCTCCTCGAGGTTTAGCTCCATCCTAAGGAGCACAAGTGTTCCTGAATAATGCCCTTTCCAAGTGAACATCCTGTTGGGCTTGGGACATACTGTGCTGCTGAACAGATTGTTTAGTTTGATCACACCAACTGGGTTCTTTAAAAAAGCAAAACAAAACAAACAGAATCCTGGAGGAGTTAAGAGTAATTTCTCTTGTGAATTCAGTTTGTGATGAGGTGAAGAAACCATGACGACCTCGGTTGCTTTAATTAAACGTACACCTTGAAATAAATATTCTCCATCTGTTTGACTTGCTCATCAGGGCAGGAAAAACAGAATGGATTTCACAAACAAATGAGGTGACATTTTCTGAAATTTGTGCATCCTATCTGTGCAGCCAGTAAATGGTAAACTGGTATTGTCATGAGGAACTAAGTCACAGCTGCAAGAAGTATGGAATCAGCCACTGGAGCAGGGAGGGAGTAATTTCCCACAATTTATTCAACTTGGTCTTAAAAATACTGCACATTTTGTTCTCATAGGCATGAAATGACCTTGCTACAAACTCAGCAGGACTCTGTCTTCTCAGAATGAAGCTTCTACAATCAGAGATGGATCTTCTGAGCCTTATCTGGACCTACAGTGATGAGGCTTTAGTCACACAAAACTGCAGTAACACAACAGAGAGCAGCTGCAGGCTGGCATAAACCACTTATCTGATTTTTGAGTCTAATTATTATATGATAATATGCTACAATAGATTATATGATTTTTGGAGGTGATATTTTGAAGGTGATATGCTCAATCAAAGGGTGTTTTCTAAGCTTTCTCTGTCAGCTTAGTTGGTTTTGGTAGGTGGAAAACTGAAGATGTGCCAAAAAAAGGCATCAAGGAGACCATAACTGAAATTAGTGTTTAACCAAGAATTTCTCTGTCCTTTCCCAAGGTCTTGCCTACCATCCCTACTATGCCTGAAGTGAGAAAACAAAATATTCTTTACAGCTGAGCCTGCATTAAAGATGCAGATGGGAATACATGTCTCAATACAGAATATTCATTTAGGAAATCCAGATATGGGGTTGTGAATCAACTGGCTTTTTTCTTTTTTTTCCATTTTTTTTCTTTTTTTTTTTTTGAGTAAATTCTACTATTATCTGATTTATCTTACTGGGCCTGCTTCTGGATATTTTAAGAAGTGCCCAAATTCTTCTGAACTCAAACTGGAAGTTGTGGTGGCTTTTCTGTGGTTTTTGCTCAGTGCCATGTACAGGTTATGCTGACATAGAGAACTCCTTCATGTGATTTACTGAAGGATTACATTTTCCCTGTTCCACAGTTCCCTTAACTTCAACCCAGGAACTCCCTGTAACCCAGTGAAATCCCACAGATATGATTGAATTGCAAGTAAGACAAAAAACAGCTTCCTGGCAGAACAGGATGTGACCAGTGCTATGCATCATTAAATGCAACGGGAAATGAGGTGAGAACAGCACAGAAAGAAGCACACTATAATTTATCTCATTCTCACTGGGTTTCTTGAATAATTCTGAAGCACTGCAACATGAGTGTCCTGAGGGACCAAACAGGGAAGGAGCTTTAACTGTTCCTGTTCTTTCTTCAGGTTTGTGCCTTTTCTAAGGCAAGACAATAGGAAATTTAAGTCCAGGAGTGAAATTTTTAAGGAAAGTAGTCATCCTAAGGTGCAGAAAAATGTCATGTAAAGCTTTCAAAGGCCTGACTGCATAACTGATAATGAGAATGGCTAATTGATAATGAGAAGTAGCTTCCAGTGATTTTCATTGCAGTTAAGTGTCCAAGCACTGAAAATCCAATTATACCACAACAGGGATTTTGAATGAGGCACTGATGGTTTGCAGTCCTCAGGTAAGACAGTCTAAAATGCATAAAGGAAAAACAGTGTCCATGCACAGACCTATCAATAGTGGGAGTAAAAAACTGCACCTCTTAAATTTATTGGGTGCTCAGGGCCACATCACCAAGACCATAAATGCCTAGCTGTGATGTAACTCTTCTCAGGAAAATCACAACTATGTTTGTTTTCCTGGAGTCAAGATGTTTCCAGTAGGAGTGATTTATCGACTGTGCTGTTCTATTTTTGTTAAAATGTACCTGTCCAGCAGCTGGTATGTGCTGAAGAATTATGAGGCATCTGCCTAGATTTGGTTTTTTTTTTTCCTCAATCAGTAATTAATAATACCTTAAGCACTGGTATTACCATGCAATAATACCATCAGCTTAAAGCTTCTTAGTTCCCAGAGGCCCTTGAGTGGGGGATGCTGAGTGCTCTTTGTTTTTCTAATACAGAACCACAGAATGGCTGGGGCTGGAGCTCAACCAGTCCAGCCCCCTGTCCAGGCTGGGTCACCAGGTGACACAGGAACACAGCCAGGTGGGTTTGTGGTGCTTCCAGAGGGGGATACTCCACAACCTTCCTGGGGAGCCATTCCAGCGCTCTGCCCCTCCATGGAACGGATTTCTTCCTCCTGTTGTGGTTTAGTTTATTGCTCCTCGTCTTGTCACTGGGCACCACTGAGCAGAGTCTGGCAGCATCCCCTCAGGAACTGCCCTGGAGATATTTATACGCATTAATTAATTCCTCCATAGCCTTGTCTTCTCCACACCTTTATCTACTACATCCTTAAAGCTCGTTAATTCCAGGATGTCCCTGACTACGGGATGCATCTGCTGCCTGTGCCACTGACGAGAATGAACCTCCTTTCTTTCGATCAGGCTTGAAAGCACACCGAGACTCCACCCCGAACAACACTCGGCTTAAGGCAAACTCGCCTCATCCCACACCCCGAGCACTCCATGGTCCCACCAGCCGCCTGGGGCACGCTGTAAAGCCGATAACGCCCTGCTTCCTTCTTCCATGAGGCACTTCCACAGGGCAGGAGCCGGGAAGGAGGAGCCGCGGCCGGGCCGGCCCCGCAGCACGCCCGCCCCGGACGGACGCGCTGTCCCGCCGCGCTCCGCCCTTCCGCCGGGACATGGCGCAGGAGCCGCGGGGCATGGACGGCGACGTGGAGGACGGCGAGCTGTCCGGCTCCGACTCGGACATGCCCGTCGTCGGCTCCCCCGGACAGGTGAGGGTGGGCAGCGGCCGGAGCTGAGGAGCGCCGTGCCGGGGGCTGCGGGACGGGAAGGCCGCGGAGGCCGCGACTGAGGGGGTTTTACCGGCGTGAGGCGCTCGTTCCTGGGCCGGAGGCTTCTCCCGGTGCATGTTGGCCTCTCCCGGGGCTGCTGGCTTGGCTGTCCCTGCGTTGCTGGCTGTCCTGCGTTGGTGGCGGTGCCTGCGCCGGTACCGCCGGGGCCTCCCCGCGGAGCCGCCGCCGCGCCGGGCGCGTGGCGCGCGCGGGAACAATGGGGACAGCGGCGACAATGAGGGCGAGCCGCTGGGTGACCGCGCACAGAGCCCTGAGGGCGGCCAGCTGCCAGCCCCTGGACCCCGCGGCTCGCCCTCCTGCCTCCGTGTCTGGGTAGAGATGGCAGCGCTGTCCCCCTGTCTCCCTGTGTCCCGTTATGTCCCCTCCGCCACTCGCCCGAAGTCCCCAGCCCAGGAAGGAGCTGGAGCTGCTGCAGCCAGGCCAGAGGAGGCTCCAGGATGGGCAGAGGATGGAGCAGCTCTGCTGGCAGGAAAGGCTGGCACAGCTGCCATTGCTCACCTGGGCAGGAGAAGCTTTGGGCTGAGCTCAGGGTGGCCTTGCAGGGCCTGAAGGGGCTGCAGGAAAGATGGACAGAGACAATTGACAAGGCCTGCAGGGACAGGACCCAGGGAATGGCTCCCAGTGCCAGAGGGCAGGGCTGGGTGGGATCTTGGGAATGAGGAATTGTTCCCTGGCAGGGTGGGCAGGCCCTGGCACAGGGTGCCCAGAGCAGCTGGGGCTGCCCCTGGATCCCTGGCAGTGCCCAAGGCCAGGTTGGACACTGGGGCTGGGAGCAGCCTGGGACAGTGGAAGGTGTCCCTGCCATGGCAGGGGTGGCACTGGATGGGATTTAAGGTCCATCCCAACGCAAACCAGTTTGTGAGTCTCAAAGAATATGAGGAATTTATTCTGTGAGGAATTTATACTGAGAATATGAGGTATTCACGGCAGTGTACAGACAGAGAAAGATTTCAAAGATCAGTGTGTGACACTCTATGTGTAATGAATTTTATTTTCTCCAGTTGTTTTGATCTTTGCTGTATATTTCGGACAAATGAAGTACAAAAGAAGTTTTTTACATAAGTGTTCAGTCTTTCTTTATTTATGCTGGGTTTGGGTTTTTGCATTACACTTGAAGTTAAAGATTTGTATTTCATAACATGGTAAGTTGAATACTTCCCTTTTCTGTTTGGAGAAAGAAGAAACGGCACTATGTCAATGAAAACAGTAAGAGTAAAGAAAGAATTTTCATTTCACCTGAAAGTGAAGGAAGAGATCTTACTTTGAAAGATAATGGGACAGCATATAATTTTATGATAAGAAATCAGTCAGGGAATAACTGGAATTAGGAGTAAAAGCATCTCTTGAGTATTTGTATATCAGTGGAATGATTTTTTGGTGGGGGGTGTTTGTTTTAATTTATAAGACATAGTTAATCCATGGTGTCTTGTTGGTTTAAGGAGGAAAAATGGGTGGTTCTGTAAAGGTTCTGCTGTCCCCAAGTTGGTCATGTGCAAGATCACAGAGCACTCTTAGTCTGAGAGCTGTCCCAGTGTTGTGGGTTTGGTTTTGGCGTTTATTTTTGGTCATTTGGTCTTCTCACTTAAAACTCCAGAGAGATCATTAACTTCTCTGATGTTAGACAAAGCTCTGGTAGGTTGCTGTGTTGTTCTGGTATTTTACTGCTCTTAGAGCCTGCTGTGCATCTTGCCCAGTTTGCACATATTCCCCACTTTTCCAGTTCTGTAGTAAACTTTGCTCAGCAAAGTTTGCCTGAAGGGGAGGAGCAGCTCCTGATGTGTTTCTGTGTCAGCCATGTTCTATTTCACACTCATGCACTCAAAATACAGGAGTTTCAAAGGATGCTCCTGTGCTGTGGCCCAAGAGATGCTCGTGGAGGTCTGCATGGCCACAAGGGCCAGAATTACGTATTTTAGCTAATCGACGACTTGATAGCTCTTCTAATTTTCATGAATAATGGGTTTCAAATTGCTTTTTAGTTCCAGAAGCTGCACACTGGCAGTGACTCCTGCAGGCCCTTCCAGAGCAGCCTCTCATCCTGTGCTCCCAGTGTTCCTTACAGGACCACCAAGAGCCTGGACTCCAGCGAGGAGAGCGGCTCCGACTCCGATGACGACAGCTGCCTGTGGAAGCGAAAGAGGCAGAAGTGCTTCAACTTCTCCCCTGCCAAACCAGAGCCCTTCCAGTTCAGCCAGAGCCACCAAAAACAGACTGCTCTGCGTGGGAAGAAGGTCAACAACATCTGGGGCGCCGTGCTCCAGGAGCAGAACCAGGATGCGGTGGCGACCGAGCTTGGGATCCTGGGCATGGACGGTTCAATTGACAGGAGCAGGCAGTCTGAGACTTACAACTACCTGCTGGCTAAAAAGCTGATGAAGGAAGCCCAGCAGAAGGAGGCAGAGACTTTGGATAAGGAGCTGGATGAATACATGCACGATGACAAGAAGACGTTGCCGGCAGAGGAGGAAAACGGGCAGGGCTTCCTCAAACGGAAGCGGCCTGTGAAAGACAGACTGGGGGAAAGGCAGGAGATGAAATACAAGGGAAGGTATGAGATAACAGAGGAAGATTCAGAGGAAAAAGTGGCAGATGAAATTGCTTATCGGTGAGTTAAATAATGGTGCATCTTCACTAAGTACTGGTGGTTGCTAGAGAGAAGTGGGGGGAAAGCTCTCCTGCTGCTAAGTAAGGTGTCACACCAGATTGATGCCTTGGGTTTTAGCTTTTCTGTTTTTCACATTCTGTGCTGCTTTAGTGTATGTGTGGGTCTGAGCTTCATATTAGGGGATGGTGAGCTCTCTGCACAGAGCAGGGAGACAAAACAATTCTTTCTAGCTGGGGACCAAGGACAAATTATCCAAATTTCAGGCCCAAGAGCATAAATAGCAGTGGAATGAAGAGAGAAAAACAAGCAGGATGGGACTGCATGAGCTGGAGCTGTAACTGGACAATGAACTCCAATATGCAAATGGAGCAGAACTTATTAAAGTGAGAGATCCTGTGGGGATCGCCCATTTTTGTGACCATTTTGTGTTCACCTGGGATGTAGCCCTGGCTGAGCTCTTGTGCTGCCCAAGATGGATCTGTTGAGGCCTTCTAATAAATCCCTACTTTATTCTTTAACTCAGTCTAGACTCTGTTCTAGGTCAGCCTTCTCAAGGCATAAAGATCACAAAAAGCATTTCCAAAATCCTGGGATAAAAATGCATCACTGTGGGTGGTGATCTTGTAGAAACATCCAAATAATACTGCCTGTTTCTTAGAAATTTTGTATTTTTATTTACAGAGCCACTAGGGTAGTTTGTTATTTGGGAACAGGGCAAGGAAAAATACTGCTTCTCATTTTACAGATTTAGTAGTGGCTTTTTTTGGGAAATACTCAATGGTAGTTTCAAGTTTGACACTAATGCACACATGCTGTGGTCACCACAAAAATCTGTTCTAAACCTTTGAAACTGTAGATAACTTGGACAGTGCAGTGTTTTGGATGGAGTTAAACTGCCACACTCCTGTTTTAGTGGTGCAAGGGAAGAAAATTATGTTAAATGGGAAACAAGACTTAGAAGATTTACTAACACTTAGCTTGATATTTAAATACAACTTCTTTATTGGTCATAGTTGCTTTTATACATGTGATATTACTTCAGAATCTGGTAATACTACAGCAATTATTTATTAATGCTGTTAATAGTTCTGGGTGGTTCCTCATTTCTTAATTTGAAAACTTCAAGCATATTTTGTGCAATAAACTCATTTTTGTTGTGTAGACTTCATTGAAATAGGCCAGAAGCCTCTTTTTTCTAATTGTAGTAGCAGTAGCACTGAGCTGTATCAGTAGGGTTCTGGTTGTAGTGTAATTTTTTTGTTGTTTTATCTGCTTTTTATAGATTATTGTAGATCAGTCAATAAACTGATTGCTTCTTTGTTATGCAGGTTTGACTGAAATGACACATGATACAGGGGAACTTTTATACTTCCTGTTTTCTCCAGTTGCTGATTTAACTTTAAAAAGTTAATTTTAATGGTTAAATGCACAAGAAGCATTTATACTTTGATTTCAGAGGTTTACACAGGTCTTTGCAATTTTGTATTTGCTGTGATATTTCACACATTAATAGAAGAAAAATAACCACTCAAGGCATTTTCATTGAAACAAGTTTTAAAAATGCATGCTTCAGGGAAAAAACATGCTTCAGAAGCTCAGTATTTTGAAATCTGATTCAGTAAACCATTTAAACACATTTGAACGCATAGACTCTTCAGCACAAAATGAATTATTCATTGTGGAAGTTCCACAGTCAGTTATACTCCAGGAATTACCCTGACAATAAACATGCCTGGGTTTTTTTTTTCCCCCTTCTCTGTTCAGACTTTGTGAGCCAAAGAAAGATTTAATTGCTCGAGTAGTGAAGATAATTGGGAAGAGAAAAGCCATCGAGCTGCTGATGGAAACAGCTGAAGTAGAACAGAATGGTGGACTGTTCATTGTGGTAAGGAAAATGTCATCCTGTGGGTTTGCCAGGGATGGGCAGGGCAACACAGCTCTTTACTTGTAAAATTTTCACACAGTGCTGTTGCAAGTCTCTCGTGCTGGACACGTTCCCCTGGAGTTTTATGGCCTTCCCTTGCCATGAGACTCCCCTAGTAAACACCCATGTAACCTTCCAGCAGGATTTGAGCAAACAATGAGGTGAATGAACCTGGAAATTACCCAGGTTCTTGAGCTGAGATTGGTGTCTGATTTGCAGGGGTAACGCTGTGTCTGTTACTGTGGCTCTCCTTGGAATCTTCCCCTCATCCTTGAGGATGAAGGATTCTCAGGTTTGAATAAAAACCAGCATTTCCAAAATCCCATTTGCAGAATAACTCCCAAGAGTTGGCTTTATTAGGGAACCACTGGCTTGTGTATCAGCAGAGCAAAACTGAGCACTGATTTCTGTTAAAAATATTGTTAAAAAACCCTGTACTCCTTGGTTAGGTTGTCCATTTTTGGTGTGTTACTGTTCTTGTTAAACAATGAGCCTCAGTGCAAAAAACACAGTGGGTAAGAAAAGCTGTGGGTGAGGAAAAAGTGGGTGAGAATTAAGAATTACTTTCACTTGATTACAGTTTTTAAGTTCCATCACTTGGAAGTAGAGAGGAGGCAAAAAACAAGTAGGGGAACACAACCTAAGAAAAGAAAACAAACAAATAAATTAAAAAAAACAAACAAAAAAAAACCAACCACCCCCTTCTTCAAAAAAGAAAAGGCAACAAATTCCAGGTAGCTCGTTGTGTTAGAAGCATTCTGTTGTCTTGAAAATGGAATGAAAAGTGTTTAACAGAGGAGATGAAAGGACGCAGCTCATGGTGGCACAGGGTGCTTTGGGAGCAGATCAGAGTACACTCTTTGAAAGAAGGCAGATCACACAAGGCACCATGAAATGCAGGTGATAAAAAGATGTTCGCATGTGCTGTTTCAAGAACCTACTTTAAACCTGACCATCCCTCTTCTTGGAATTTTTAGATTATAGAGTACATTATTTATCAGGAAAATATCACATTTTGCACCAGTATCATCCAGTTTTTACTGGAGTAAAAGCAGTGTTTTATACAGCAAATTTTAATTGGATAATAGCATGATAATTAGCACTTGTAATTTACAGAGGTTTCAAAGCTAGAGCCCATTCCATGCACTGCTGTTGCTGCACTGAAAATTTCTGGGTCAATTGTGTGGTGGGGAGGAATTTTAAAGAAAAGGTTGTGTTTCCTATGCCTTCAACAGAAATGCAAAATCCTGTAGATAACACAGACAAGTTGTAGCATTTCTGAGCACAGTTATAAAAATGCCCTGAGATGTACATAATTTTATTAGATTTGTTTTAGATGTTTTACTGGGCTTATGTGTTAGGAATGCTCTGAGTGTTTAACCTAGTGCGTAACTTGTTGCAAATAGCTGTGAGAGTAATTAGAATATTATTCGTATTTTGTTTCTTCTCTACCAAAATCAGGTTCAGTGTGTAGTTTTAACAATTTAACATTATATTCTAAGGGAATTTTTTTGTAACTTCATGACTTTCCTGTCCAGATTTAGCAGGCTGATTGTTGAGCTTCGTATGACTAATTCAGTCACAAATGAGACACAGCTAATGTTATTATCATGTGGTATTTGACACACCAGAACTTTAATTGGCTTTATTCTGCCTCAACACTGAGTGTTGCCTTAGAGGCTATTTTTTTGTCAACACGTAGAATTAAGCATGCTATTCCCAATTTTCCTCTCTCCCTATTAAGAATGGCACCAGAAGAAGGACACCTGGAGGTGTTTATTTAAACCTGCTGAAGAACACACCAAGCATCACAGAAGAAAAAATCAAGGTAAAAATGTCAGGAGTTCAAATGCACATTCTCATTTGGGTTTTTTCTTCCTACTAGAGATGTCACAACTGAAACTCTCTAACTTCTAGCAAATGTAACTGTGTATTCCATTGAAACCAGCCTTTCACATTCCAAAGACAGGCAAAAGATAAAAAACCTACTCAAAAATTGTTGAATTGCCATTAACTCTAAGCAGAAATAACTCACTTTTGCGTGTTGCCAGTCACAAAAACCTGTTGAGGAGGATGAGGTTGTAGAGTCTGGAAGAGGTAAATGTTAGATTTTCCTGATTTGTATGTTTGTATTCTTTACAGCAAAGTTGTCCACATTGTGTTTCTCCCCTTGGAGCTTTATGTGATTGTGCATGGATTGAATGCAGGTCTCCCAGTAGAATATTTTTGTCCTGTATAACTCCAGCTGTGGCACCAGGCAGAATTTCTCATTAAATCAGTTGATGGTCTGAACCTAATCTGAATTGTTCACTGGGCTCATCTGTGGTGCTCTTTAGATCAGTTTTGTAAGCTTGAAAATATTATTTCTCTGAGATCTTTTAACTTAGTGAAGAGAATGCCAACTTTTTGTTGTTGTTGTTTTGGGGTTTTTTTTGTTTTTTGATTGTTCTTTTTTGTTTGTTTGTTTGGTGGCATATGCTACTTTATTAAAAAAGTTTTTGTTATAGTTTTAATTTTGCTTGTAGGTGGCTACAGGTAATTTTGTAAACCCTTCTAGGGTCTGGTAGTGGGAATTGAGAAAAAAGTCAACTTTGTGTCAACATTGAGATTGTTTGGAGAAAAAAAAAAGCGACAGGAAAATAAAATCCCGACATCCTTTCACAGCTTGCTGTGGTCAGAAAAAAATTTTTAGAAGTTGCAAGGCTGATCACTTTACACTATTAGAAAGTAAATTTTCTGTCCTACCCCTCTTCCTTAAGTGCAGTCTTTTCTCACACTTCTCCTCTCAATAACAAGTAGCTTAGTTAAATATTGACCAGTATTTGTAATATATTCTTTTTATTACTTCACTTTTTTAGGGAATACCAGTAAACTGAATGTGCAAAAATTTTTTGTTGTTTACTTGTTTTCTTTCAAGGAAATATTCTATCTGGAAAACCAGAAGGAGTATGAAAACAAAAAAGCTGCCAAGAAGAGGAGGATACAAGTTCTGGGGAAGAAGATGAAAAAGGCCATCAAGGGGCTCAACCTGCAGGAATATGATGATGCATCTCGTGAGACTTTTGCCAGTGACACAAACGAGGCTCTGGCTTCCCTGGATGACCTGCAGGAAGGGCACCACGAGGCAAAGATGGAACCTGAGGATACTATTGAAATCGATAATGCCCATGATTTGGAGATCTTTTAGTTGCTAATATTCTTGATAGCAGAGTCTCTATAAAAACATGTTAAATGAGCCTTTCTTGTAATCCCATGGCTTCTTGTTTTCAAAGCATGGGGAATACTTGATGCTGAAGAGCAGGAGGTAATTCTTAGCTAAATTTAACAGCATGAAAGACTTTTAATTGTCCTGTTACTTGTTTGCTGAGTCCTCAGAAACTGTTAAGATTTTTCTAGATAAGAGCCCTGCGTCACCTTAGGAAGTGTTTTTAGTCACATGTTAGGTTTAGGAGTTAAGGCTATGTTTTAACCAAATACTTCTCATTTAATTTGCTGAAGTACACAAAGTCATCAGGTGAGCAATGCTCTTTACTACAGATGAACAGAAAAAAACAGAATAATTTTAGTCTTTATATAAATGATCATATGTTCTTAATGTGGCAGTGTATTGACAAAAACAGTGTCCATAGGATTAAGACCTGTAAAAACAGATTGGTTTGTGAAATAATTTTAGTGGTCAGTGACCTTTGAATAACAACCTTGTACATAAGCAGTATTGAGCAATGTATGCTTCAGATTTCTGCAGTATTTTTAATCTTTGTATTCCAAGGGTGACTTGAGCTTCCTATCTGTTCTGCCTAAACATTTTCCATGATTAGACATACACCTAACTTCCATGGATCTTTTTGTTTGCAGACAAATATAACTGAAGACCTTCAGAGTAGTGAGATTTTACTGAGCTTGTTCCCTTCAAGGGTCTGTAGACTGTACGTGCAGACATAAACCCTTTACCTCGCAGTTCTTGTTTCTTTCCTCCTCTTGTGTGCAGTGAGATAATGTGCAGCTTGCAGAAGATCTGGAGTTTTTCTGTGCTGACTCTTGCAGGGGATAATTTTTTTATTATTTACTTGATGCAGGAAACTGTTGTGTAGTTTGTTAGTTCAGCCTAAAACAATTTTAATGTTGAATATTGTTTTTAATATAGCTGAAGAACATGTGCAACACTGATATCTATGTCTAAAGTATTTTGTCACTACTGAGTTGTGGCTTTTTTTGTGGGTAGACACTATTCAGCCCAACTTTTGCCCATAAATTTTGTTCACCTTTGAGTCCTTGAGTTTCAGAAGTGTTTCACCAGAACAAATAATCAGTTTATGAGATTGAACAATTCAGTACTGCCAAGAGCTGACTTTGAAAGGATTGCAGCATTTGAAGAAACATTTCTTACACATAACAGCACATTCCATTACCTGCCTTACTAAACCTGGGTTTTGACTTTTCTGCTTTTTATCTGTTCACATGTCAGAGCTCCTGATCGTTAAAACGTTAATCAGATGTGCAGCATGCCTTTGCTGGTTGTAGTTGCTCGTGCTGAAATAACAAAATTTCTTATTTTTTCATTAATTTTCCTAACCAGTGATGGTCAGAGTAAACTGGTAACCCCTGTAAGGGAAACAGAATTTTGTGCTGTTTAATTGCTTTGGAACTGTACCATTTCATCCTGGTTTTGGGAACTGCTTGGGGATATGTCTTAACTCTTTTCTGGATAGAATCAGCAAATTGTAACATTGGTTTAAGCAACTTTTTTATCGTTATGTAATTTGCACTGTGTATTTTTTTAATGTTAATATTTCTAACGTTGGTTTCCCAGGCAAGGGGTACTGAAATGGTGTGTAAAGTGTTGTCTTTAACAGAAGGGTTAATGATATGGGCATTAAGCAACTGGAGAGGGCAGTGAGGATGGCGAGGGATCTGGAGAGTGGGCCTAGGGGCTGAGGGACTTTGAGGGTCTGTTCAGCTGGAGGAGACTGAGGGGAGACTCATTGGGGTCTTCAAAGTCCTCAGGAGGGGAAAAGGAGCGGCAGGCACTGATCTTTTCACTCTTCCCTCTGCTGACCAGTGACAGGACCTGAAGCCTGAAGCTGGGTCAGGGTTTCGAGGTTTAGATTGGGTATCAAGGAAAAGGTTCTTCCCCCAGAGAGTGGTTGGGCACTGGAACAGGTTTCCCAGGGCAGTGGTAACAACACCAAACCTGACAGAGTTCAGGGAGTGTTTGGTCACTGCTCTGGTCAGGCACAGGGGGTGGGAGTGTTGGGGCCAGGAGCTGGACTGGATGGTCCCTTCCAACTGGGCAGATTCCATGCTTCAGTTTCCTCCCAGTGTCCAAGAGACCTTTTCTTACCTCGTGGTTGTTCTCTGTTTTCCCTGGCTTTCAGTGCAGTCCTTCCAAAACCCAAGCCAGTTCAGAATGATGAGCAGCCAACTCTTCAGGCTTGGTCCACCAGCAATCTTGTGTTTGGTATCAAACAGGTTGCATTAAGCAGCACCAGTTCCTCTGTGGTGCTGCAGTTGAGACAGAAGTTTTTTCTCTCACCTCTTAATTAATCACCTCCAGTGTTCCTGGGCTGATCCCTGCAGAGGGAGCAGCCCTGGCTGTCTTTTGTCTGGGAGCAGATCTGTGTAGATTTTGGTAGCTGATGTTCTGCAGACAAAAATGCAAGCAACATGGGTTGGGGTTTGAGCTCTTCAGGTTTCTCTGATGAGCAGGTATGGCTGAGGCATTATTTTTTGCTGCAAATAAGGACTCTGTACTGCTGGTACAAACATCACCCTCCATCCCATAAACTATAGCAGCCTAATGAGCCATCTCTGTTATACCCAAAGAAGATGCTGAAAAAATGAGGGAAATGTGCTTTGGTCTGAAAACACAAAGCTGGTTTATAACCAAAGACCTTTTGCTACCTTGCATCCAAAATTCCAGTGATTTTTGGTACAACTGGAAAAAATGGTTTTTTAACAATTCAGTTTAACTGTGGATCTTGAAAGCATCATTTGAAGTATAATTGCAGTTTTACAGATTCTCCTTCCCCTTCCAAGTAGATGATCTTATTAAGGTGTTCTTATGCTCTCTGAGCTTATTAACTGCTGTTCACCAAAATTCTCAACCAAGCATGGAATGACACAGTTCAAGGTATAAAGGTGACAGGAAAAGGAGATGATTGTATAATTATGACATTTTCTGTTACAAAGATGAATTTCTTGTATTTTTTCAGAGTAAAGGTGAAGGTATAGACTGAGTAATAAAGACAATACTTGAGGGTTTTCTTTAAAATTTCAAGTTTTTATCAGTCATAAGACTTCAGTATGACAATGTTCTTTATTTATCCCCATAACCCAGACCATCCTATGACTCTGACAAGTCTGTCAGAGGCAATATTTAAAAAAAAATAACATTTATTTCAGTGTACAGAGGAGAATTCATGGCTCCAGTGCATAGAGGCTTACTTGGTGCCCTGCTCCTGCTCCTAACTCTTACTGGTCAGCAGCACCTCAGAGATCCAAGCCTTTTTCTGAACCACTCTGGGGCTTCAGTGGATCTGGGAATATCCATCCAGTCTTGGAGCTTTGGCATCACAATTTGCTTAAGGGATTCCAGGAATGTGGCAGAGACAATGACTGCAATTTCCTGGCACCACCTCCTGGATTCAGGAGGCAGCTGGAAAACATGTGCCAGCCTTTGCAGCAGCTGTGAGCTCTTGGTGATTCTGCACCTCGTGCATCCCATCTTACTCGTGACCTGCCAGACATAAGAACTTCTTGCAGAATTTCTTTTTTTAATTTAAAAATTATGTACTTGAAGGTTTCTTGTCCCCCCGTCTGCAATGCTGATAGATGCCACTTCTTCAGAGCTGTGGGAGGAACACTTAGCTGTGATACATTTAATATTGCCCAGCCAAATGTATTTCTAGAATCACAAACATCTGGACCTAAATAATGATAAAAATGAGGAATGTGTATCTGAAGGGGGACTCTACACATAATTTAGCTATTCTAAATGCCTTTCAGGTTGCTGGCGTTCTTGGGTTTTTTTTGCTTGACCAGAAAGATTTATTTAGTTATTTGAAGAAACAAACAAAAAAACCCCAACGATTTTGTATCATTAAATACATACAGGAAAAAAAAATACTGTCTTGAAAACTTTTCCCCAAATAGAACGTTTTATTAATTTAAAACTTATTAGTGATTCAATATATCTGCATTGTTGTTTAAGACATAATCCCTTTGAAAGGTATTCTCATTTTTCTGAGGAAGTTGCACTTTTTTAGTTTGCCATCTGAATTTTTCATTTTTCTCTCGCTGATTAATGGTGTTTGGGTTTTGTTTTTTCCCCCCCAAAGGAGAGTACAGCTATTTACAGTAATTATTTTACATTTGATTTTTAGTTACCACTGATGAGTTTTGTACTGACACCCTTTCAGTCACTGAAATATCTTTATTCAACATGCAGAACTGGGGGAAAGAGATGCTGGAAGACCATTCTGTCCTGGAGCACCAGGAGAGAGCTTGCCATGGAGATGAAAGAAATGCCTCAAAAAAACAAACAAACAAAAAACCAAAAAAACAAAAAACAAAAAAACAAACCAAAACCAGACAAGCAAAAAAAAAAAAACAACAACTTGAGAAATTTATTCTAGTTGCTGATATCTTCACACATTCCCATTTCCAGATGTTGGGCAACTGTGATTGCTTTTCCATTTGGAAGACTCATGAGCTGCTTTTTTCTTTTAGAAAACAAACTGGAAGATAATAGGTATGTAATGTTTAAATGGCATACAAAACTGCACCAAACTTGTGTAGACTACTTTCTTTATAAAGAAAAATAATTTTAAAACCAATTGGCTGTTATGTTGACACGCTTTCCTTGGTAAAGAACATGACAACCTAAAATATTTAGGACTCAGGGTTTTGGCAGAAAATCAGAATGTCTGTGTAGATGTACAGGAGCTATGTAGCAGCCCAGTCTTCTTATTTTTCCCTAATTAGTCTCAAATCTAAAAAACAAATTGCATTTATATTTACTTAGGAAAAAATATAAAATATATCTTGCACCTTGTTGCTCTTCCGTTAAGAACTTCTGTCATGGTGATTAAAGATCTATGGTTGACACAACATTCTTTCCTACAGAAGTTAGTTATAATACTATTTCCATGCTTTAAGAACAGGCAACATCTTCTGGTGTACCTTATTTAATACATCAGCATTATTTGGTTTTTATTTTTAATCTTATTCCTCTGAGCTGTTTTCTGCAAACTGCCCTATTTCTTACTTCACACAGATATTCCCCAGTGAAAGGCACTGAAGATGAGTTTCTGTGCCAGAACATCCTCAGTACCTCTCAAAAGACTGGAGCTTTTTGCAGGCTTAGATGCCCCAATTTAACCAAAAGAGTGTAGAGCAGATGAATTCCTGAGCACCAAGCTGGAAAGTGCAATAATCTGCAGTTTGAAGAATGATGGGATGAAAAGATCAGGGAGCAAGCAGGTAAAGAAGGATCTGGTCTTCAGGATTCCTTAACTTGAGGATATATTTTGCTGGGTTCTGCCTGCCCTGACTGACTGCCTGGGCTCTCAGGAACACTCTGCTCAGCAGGGACCTTCCCCAGGAGTTTCCTGTAGATAGGTCCAAAAGCATTTCTGGGATAAGCTCCATGCCAAGGAGCTGGCCCCTTGGGACACCACTTCCTTTCCTCTCTCCCTCCCTTCCTCCCTGCTGCAGGTTTGTTTACTGTCTTCACAAATGAAAAGAGGGAGTGAGACATAAACCTGCTGCAATTTTCTCTGCACAGCAACCCTGCAGAGACTGCAGGGGTGTGTGCATGTCAGATAAGCCATAAGGTAATTCTTAAGAGTCATCTCAGCAGTTATATGAGGAGTTAAATAGATGAGATTAAAGCAGGCATGAAAGAGGCTGTTCATATAATTAATACATCACTCTGCTGCTATCTACGAAACCAAAGTCCCTGCCCAAGAGATAGCTTAGAGTGAAATCAACAGGTTCCTCTAGCAAGCCCTTAAAAAAGTGGGGAATTAGAATAGAAATAGAAATAGAAATAATAGAAATAGAAATGAAATAGAAATAGAAATAGAAATAGAAATAGAAATAGAAATAGAAATAGAAATAGAAATAGAAATAGAAATAGAAATGTTCCTATGAAAATCATTTAGTTCAACTGCCTGACCATTCCAGACCTGAGAAAATTTAAAACCTTTTATTAAGGCTATTGTCCAAATTATTTGTTTTAAGACAGGGGTCAGGCATGGGGTATCCATCACCTCTGTAGGAACTCAGTTCCTGCACCTCCTCTGAAACAGCTTTGAGCCATTCCCACCCATCCTGTCACTGGATCCCAGGGAGGTCTGTAGCTCCCTCTCCACATCCCCTCCTCAGGAAGCTGAAGAGAATCACGAGGCCATCCTTCCAAACAGGACAAACCCAAACCCCTCAGCTGCTCTTCATGGGACTTGAGATTCTGGGTGCTTTCCAGTACCTTAAATATGCTGCTTAAACTGTGCCCAACACTACACACAGAAAACCCCACAATGCTCCTTTGGACTTTTGGGAGTGTTTCAAGAGTTGCCAGTTTTATGCAGGGAAACCTAAGCCTTCCAGCAGTGAACAGGAATTGATAACGATGTTAAACCACCTCTGTGAAATTACTTGATTTCAGTAATAAAGTAATAAAGTAATTAGGATTATTTGATTTTTATGAGGGAATGAGTTTAAGTGGGAAAAGCAGAATTTTCTTCTCTGAAGATGTAATTACTTGCAATTTTCAAACCAGCACACTTCCACTGTAGTTCAGAAATTTCTAAAAGAGATGAAAAGTAGATAAAAGTGCCTTGATAGTTGAAGTACGTGATAGTGCCTTCAAGGTTAAGTAGGTAGATGTTAATGGCTCAACTTGTAAAATCTTTAGCCTCTAAATGGAGAACCACACTGTAGGGTTTAATAAGCCCCTTTCAAAATCCTAAAAATTATCTATAGACTGCAGTCCAGAGTTGGTTGTACTGCAGAAAACAAGGCTGTGCTACAGCTTTCATTTCCCTACAAGTCTGACTTGCATACGGGTAGAAAATAGAGGAAAAACATTTCCATTGAAACATAAACCAGTGATTCTTGGTGGGAGGAGTAATTTCACTTGAGATATTTCACCACTCAGGGCACGGGAAGAAGGCTTTAAGAGCAACATGTGACAGAATGTCACCTGTAGTTTCCCTACTCCTTGCATGGGAATTTCTGCATGCCCACAACTCCCTCCAAAATATTCCTATTTAGCTCTGTGGTTGTCCATAATTCCTCTTCCCCACACAAGTACAGCAGAGCATTTGCCCCAGTTGTCCCTAAGGGTGATCAGACTTAACCAGCAGCATGCAGACCCCTGGGCTACCCTAAATGTTTCAAAGCTATCAGAGCAATGGTTTCTACCCTGATAATTGCACAATATTTTGGAGAAAGAGAGTTAGACCTTCCAGGAGGTGGAACTCAGCCTCACCTGGGAGTGAGCTTCCTCCCCATTACTGGAAAAAAAGGAAAAACATTAAGGGTCTACGGGCTAAGAGTATTGGAAATTTTTCAGAGATTGTTCAGGAGACCTGAGAGAAATTGGCTGATTTTTCTTAAACTGAAAGACAAATAGGAAAGAGTTCAGGGGCTGGTGGTTCAAGCTGAAGATGTGGGAATGGCACCAAACTGAGCAGTGCATCCCTGAAGGAAATCCTGTGCAGGTGCTGGATAATGTCTGTGAATCAGGAATGTGAGGGGAGGAAATCTGGATCTGGTGTGTGCTGGGAAGACAGGCTCCCCCAGAGGAAGAGTAAATGAAGGAAATAGCAGTTTGGTGTCTGAGAAGTTAAGGAGGTGTTATCAGCAGGACCTGGAGCCAAACTCAGCAAGCCCCATATCTAAAGTGATGCTGAGGGCTCACTGAAGTCCAAACAGAGGCACTCACCACATCCCTGCCTCGGCATGGGCCGGAAAATTAATTTTTTTATAAATATTTATTTAGTTATATGGGAAACTGATTTTAAAAAATTCTGACAAAGTGTGTCATCTCTGCCTTCCTCTGAGTGTCGCTCCTGCCCAAGCATTCCCTAGAGAAGGACAGACAAAAATAGCTTTTTGTTGAAAGGAGTTGGCTGTGGGGTTGTTTGTGCTGCTTGAATGTGCTTATCAGAGACCAACAGTAATGATAATAAAAAAGATAACACGTTACCACTGCTTTGTGTTTCCGAGCCACTTCTTTGAAGGTAGTTTTATGATGTTTGTCTGTAGAGCTACAATTTTCACCCTTAAAGCTGAGTCAGGTAATTACACAAGAATTACCAGGGGAGGAGGAAGGAATAATGAATTTTCTGTCCTAAAGCCTGCAAACACTACTTGCAAGTGAAAAGGTTTATAGTAAATAAATGAACTGATTAATGAAAGCAACTATTCATTAAATTTCTCAGGTATCTCTGATTCAGAGTGAAGCATGAAGTTTATTCTTTCTTGGTTGTTTCTATACCCTATATTTCTCCAGCAAAATATCCTTCCATATTGGTACACACAAGAGGAAGTGATATTTGCTAGGGCACATTTAGGGCAAATCACAGGCAAGAAAAATTAGCTACATCCTGAAAGGAAAGGCAGGGGAGAAAGAAACAGATTTTGTTGCTTTAAGTCTTTATTCCAGAACTTTGGAGAGGATATCTTGCAAGTCTACTATTGCCTATCTGCACACATATTTTCAGAACTAAGTCATCTCTGCAAGATGTTCAAGCAATCTTTGGCACGAGGCCTGAAATAATTGTTCAGATATCTTTAAACTCTTGGAACCAGCAGAGTACTGTTTGAGCCTTCGAGAAGTTTGAGACATGATGAACAGATTCTCAGAGTTCTAGAAAGCACAGGAGTTATCTTTTGTAGCCAGCACATCAGTATCTTAGCTATTACCTTGTTTGCATTACACTTTCTTTGTAAGAACATACAGGAAGTGTTCCTATCTCTTAAAGTGTTTCTAAATCCCTTAAAAAGATTTGTTGTTAAAAGTTGTTTTTCCCACTCACAGGCTACTACAAGGCAGAGCACCTTTCATTCATGAGATAAGATTTCTGTCTGCTAATTGCAAAATGTTTCTTTATCAGTAAGAATATTAGCTCAAGTTCTTTTTGGTGCCCTTAGCAGCATTTAACATCATTTGCCATTTCAACAGTGCCCAAGATAAGCAGAAAGTATTCACTTTTGCAAATGGGTACAGAATCAAACAAGAGCCTTCTGTGAAATCCTGTCCTCTGCTGAGCAGAGCAGACCACATTAAAGTTGGCATGGATGAGCAGTCATTTATCCCTGGATGGAATTTGGCCCTTTGTGAGATGCCATTTGGAATTAATACCTAAATCTCTTAAACCATGAGGAACTAAGCTTCAGGATTCCAAAAATTCTTCATGTGCAAGGCAGCCCAATTATCAGTATAAAATAATTTTATGTATTATTGTAAAATAGTTTTACAATGATGCAATTAAAAAAATACAGCCCAAAGACCTGAAACTTGCAAAGGTGCGACTTAACAATATTAATTCTCTTCTCATCCTCCTTAGAGAAATTTCTAAAGGTAATACGATTTTAAATGTAGTTTCTTGTAGTTTAAGCAAGAAGCACTGTAGTGACCAAGAAGTACATGTGCCCTCAATGTGCTGAGTGCAAAAATGAAGCTGATTTGGGGAAATTGCTGCAAACAGTGTCCATTTGGTGATAGCTAAGGCCAAAATTTGCAATGAGAAACTCACAGATCCTAGAAAGTCTTCTATTTGGAGCCTTATCTGGCAGAAAAATAAAATGAAATAAAATACAGGAGCATGAATCTACAAGAATACATATAAGGCTCATTGAAAATAGTTGCAGGTAAAAAAATAATAAAATAAATAAGAACAAAATTATTCTTGTTATAGAATAAATAATCCTATCTTTAGTCTGTGCTTTGTTAATTTAGTAGCTGAGGGGACAGGTAAAGTTTCCCCTCCCATCCCCACCACAGGAATTGTGATCCTCAAGCTCAAAGATCAGATGTTCTGTTGTTGGACCTTGGTTTATCTCACCTTAATTCCTTAACTCATGCTGGGGCAGTAAGCTGATTTTTCAGAGAACGTGCTAGCTGAATATTAGAGGCAAACACAACAGATTACTTTAGCCACTGAAGCCAAGTGTAAATAAACAACTTTTAATTTTCCGTAGTTAATTCCAGGGTGCTCTTGCACCATTTGTAACAGATGTAGAAGAACTTCAAGAAGTGTTGTTCTATGAGCAAATTTATTCTGTGAAAGCCAGTTATTAATGAAAATTACAGGGTGAGATCAGTTTTGCTGAAGTACTCAGGATCTGTACAATAAAGCTCTGCACCCTGGTATAGATCCTTCTTTCTGAATAATTAGTCCTGCACATACCTGTGCACTGAAAAATGTTTATAATGATGTTACTGGTAATTTAAAAGGTAAGAACCTGCCAGTAATGTGCATTTCCCTCCAGAAGTAAGAAGCAGCATGCCAAAATTAAATGGTTAAAGAGTAGTAAAAAATAAAATCATTAAAAAAATAAAACCTCTTAAACTTGCAAAACTGAAATTCTCCTATACTTGTGGTTACAATGTTGTATTCATAAAGCCCTGAACTTTTATAACCAAATACATGTTGAAACTTCCTTCTCAAGTTTTGGCAAATCTTTACATTTGTTCTCAAAAATTTTTTTTTTCTGAAATGGCTACTTGAGTGCTTGCATAGTTTTCTGGGGATTCACACTCCCACCTAACTTAGGGCCACAAATAGCTGGGCTGTGAAAAGACATTGCTATGACAGTTTTGAAATTGCAATCTTTTTCCTCTGCCAAACAAGGTTTAGGACAGTTTGACAGACACAGCTAAAGCAACACTTAATATGAAGAGTTTTCAACTATCAACTTCAGCAGCCTAGCAAGTCTCCTTTATTCTGAATCTTCGGAAAACTCATAAAAAACACATACAGAATTTCCACTGCAGAGATACTGTAAGGCAGTATTACATATCTAAGAAATGAAGTTTTCTTCTGGGCTTAGGAGGAAGACTCGCCTTAATTGCATTGAAATTGTTTTGTGGCTTACAATAGTTTCCTTATGTCACTCCTCTGTATCAGAAATCTCTTGACAGGTTGAAGTCATCCAAGTTCCTAACTCTGAAACAGCACAATTTTCACAAGGCTTCTTCACAAATGTGAGTTTTAGAGAATAACTCTACAGCAAGATGCCAAACTTTAAAATCATAATTAGTACGTTGCTAACTCATTTAACAAAACCAGAAGGATATTATATGCCCCTGTGTCCTCAAAGTATGAAAACTGGTATATCCAATGCCTGCAACGCCCTTAGAACAAACTCTGACACTCCTTATCTTTGCAGCCTTATAGAAGGAGCTATTGGAATAAAACTAAGTATAAGGACATGTCTGGACCAGAAATCTGCTGCATGCTCATTTGTATTTTATTTGCACTGTCGCCCACAGCAACTCCTGTAGGAGCAGACAGACTGTCCACATTCTAAGATTTTAGTGTTTTCATGGAAGGTATCAAAAAGCACCCTACCCTACCCCAACTCATTCCAACAGTGCTGAGAGAAGCTCTGCAGGTGGGGTCCCACCCGAGCAAGGCAGAGGGGCAGAATCCTCTCTCCCTCGCTGCTCACACTGGGGGATCAGCCCAAGTCATGTTTGGCTTTTTGGGCTGCCACATAAATAATTTGTGTTATCTCTATAAATAGAGTCGGTTTGCCAGCCCGAGTCCTGTGAGGCTCAACAACACCTGTGAGATCCTTTAGACATAAACTGCTGGCCAGCCTTGGGGCTGGGGTCAGACCTTCTCCTCTCTGAGAAGGACTTCAGAAAGTCTGGAGGTGTTTTTGCCACTCATGACATTGCAGGTGAGTGTCTGATAATGCCACGGTTGTGGCTCTGATCCCTGTATGGGCCACTCACTTAACACCTGGACTCTGACAATGCTTCTGGGTCCCTTCCAATTCAGAATTCTGTGTTTTCTGTGAAACCTCGTCTGAAGTTCCCACCCTGCCTGCCACAGGCTGCTGCTGGCACAGTGGCAGCAGCACAGCATTCGCAGGGAGCATCCTGGTCTGCTGCTTCCTCGGGCTCCTCAGGATCCAGGCAGTCTGAGCTGCCAGGTAAGAGATTGGATGGAGTCCACTTCCAGGGGCTGGAGGGCTGTGACCCAAAGAAACAGAGCCCATATCAGCCCCCGTGTCTGCAGAGCTGCCCCCAGCTCTCGCTCCCCACTCAGCTGAAGATCGGGGCTGGCTTCTCCTCAGCCCGGCCCCTCGGTTCCGAGCGGCCATCTCTGGGCACGGAGCTCCGTCAGCTCCCGGCCGGCTCCCAGCAGCTCCCCCAGCCCTGCCCTCACCCCTCGGTGGGTCCGCCCCGGTGACCACCAGCAGCCCGGGCGCGGCACTGGCCGAGGTGCCCGCCGAGCCCAGCTGTGAGGGCAGGAGGGGCGGGGGGAGCCCGAGGCCCTGCCCGGGGCGTCCCCTGGGCTTGGGGGGACGGGGCCAGGCTGCCCAAGAGGGACCCCGGGGAATGGCCTCAGCAGTGAACCGAGCCTCTCGTACGGGCCCGAGGGTCCTGCAGGTACCCGAGGCTCTGTTCAGCCCTGCTCCCGTCCCTTGGCAGCCGAGAGAGCCCAGGGGCACGGGCTCGTCCCAGAGCCCGCAGGCGGCCAGAGCAGTCCCTGCTGCCGGACCTCCCCTGCCCCCGCTGGCCGGAGGCCTCCCCCTGCTCGGTGGGAGAGGGCAGAGGGGCCTCCGGAGCCCTCGGGGATCGTGTTGTCGAGGGCAGGACCCAGGGTGCGGCTCTGTGGCTGCAGCAGGGCAGGTGGGGCCCGGCCGCAGAGCCGGAGGGAAGGGGCAGCCCTGGCCCAGCCTGGCCCTGGGGCTCGTCCCCACCGAGCACCCGCCGCTCCTCCGCGGCTGCTGCGCCTGCACCGGGCGCTCCAGCTCCTTCCACCTGAGGAGCTCTGCACAGCAAGGAGAGCTTCCCTGCAGACCTGCAGCACAGCAGAAGCTGGGAGATGGCAGCAGGGCCCAGAGGAGACCTCGGGGCTTTGTTCTGGGGCGATTCCGCCCTCACGGATTCCCGGCTGGGCTGAGCTCCCACCGAAGTGTCTGGGGGTCTCTTGGGGACAGGGACTGAGGCTCAAAGCCGTCACCTCCCACACCGGTGGGGACAGCTGGGACGCCTCTGGGGACACCCGCGTTCAGCCTCTGTGGCCAGGGGCTGCTGCCAAGCCCCCCTGGAGCAGGCAGAGGAGGTGTTGGAAATGGCCGTGCCGGCTTCTCTGCCCCTGCTCGTTCTGCAGGGACCCTTCCCACAGGCTGGGCAGGGAGAACGCTGCCAGCAGCCCTTGCCTCAACACCTGGGACAGCCGGGAGGTGTCAACCCTCTCTCCCGATCCCCCCTCCCATGCATCCTTCTTGCATGTGTGAAAGGCAGCTTCCATTCTGTGAGAAGCTCCAAGCCAGCACAGCTTCCCAGACCAGCAACAGGCAGGGAGGGTGTTTGGAGCAGTCACCCCACCTCCTGACTCCAGCTCAGGACAAGCCAGCTCCTTCTCCATGGCCACAGAGCCTGGCTGCCAACACGGCTGCCCTGACAGCACTGCACTGCTCCCCATCTCAGCTCTCTCCGACAGCATCACAGCATCGTGAGGTATGTCAGGAGCCTCAAGGCTTTGTACTGCAAAGTGGATTTCTCTTTCTCATGTTGGGAGGCCAGCAGCTACAGGTTCCCACCAGTGAGCTCCCAGCAGAGTGAGGCTGCCTGCACTGTGCAGCTCCTGGTCCCCAGCACCAGTTTTGGGGTCACCGAGGCTTTTCCTACTGACTCACAGCCAAGGCGATGAGGCAGGTGTCCTCCTCCTTAGTGTGGAAGAGCCCTTTGTGCCTGAGCTGGATGTGCAGGACCTTCTCCAGAGTCTGAGAGTCTGAAGCTGTCCATGCTAGGGGATGTCCTGCAGCATTCCTCGGGTCTGGCAGCCAGAGAGCCTCAGGATCACTCTGCCCACAGGGAACAAGCCCTTGGTGCTGTTGGGGCTGATAGCTCTTATGTTCTGCCACAAAGGTCAAGATGCTGTGTGCCAGTTTCCTGGGGTACTTGTGAGCCAGCATTACAGGCAGGGCCACCAGGCTCTCCCCAGCTGACACTGCATCAATGTGCTCCAGGTATTCTTGGCTGCTGCCCACAATTTTTGGCACCTGGAGGGGCCACAGGTGAGGGTGGTGCAGCCTCTGGAGAGCAGCCTTGTCCTCAGCTGCCCTTCCCGTCCCTCTCTGGTGCTGTAAGGTGATTTCAGCTGTACCTGGGCTTGGGAGACAGGCTGGGCTCATGGGCATAGGGTGCTGGCCCTACAGACACCCAGGGCTTGCTGGTGGGCATGACTGGAGCTGTGCTGGGACACCAGAGTGTCCCCTGCTTGGGGACAGTACGAACCCTCCAGGGACAGCCCTGCCCCATTCACATTGTGGTGGGTGGGAGCCCTCCGTGGGGGTGACACAGGTGACACTGCAGCTGAGGGACAAGGCCAGCCCCATGTCCAGTGACCCCATGCAGGCAGCAGGATGGGGAGAGGTGCGTATGTAAAATTTTGGGGTTCCCTAAACCCTCTGGGACCACCCCATAGCCATCCCCCCTCCAAGTCCTGCTGGAGAAGGTTGGCTTTCCATCCCTACTAATGTTTTTGGGTGTGCAAACATAACAAAAATAGTTGTGCTTAGTAATTATTTAAGAGTTGGTAATGACAATCTTCCAGATGTGGGTGAGTGGAAATGAGACATTTTCACTCCAGAAAGAGCACTAAATTATTTTCTAGACGACCAGCTCTGGAAGTTAAAACCCTCCAGAGCCCCAAACTCTAGATCTCTGTAAAAACAGAAGAGAGGCTCTCTGACTGGCAGGAGAGCAGCATATGTGAAAGACAAGCAGGCTGCTAAAATCTGGTTTTCTGAAATTCTGTGCTATACTTGTCCAGAGATGTGGAGCACATCAGCTTCACAAGCACTCACCTTAACTCAGAGAATCTGAGAAACTCACCATGCCTGCTGTTACCTGTCACATGCCGGATTAGACTTGGGGCAAGTGTTTATTTTCCTTAAGATGTTTAATTTTGCACTGACTCACACAACAGGTTTGCTTTCTCCCCTGCCTCTAAGGGGTCAAGGATCTGTTAACTAAGACTTTGAGTTGTGATTAATCTGACAAGTTGTATAAGTAGCCTTTGAAAACAAAGCTGACAGTTTCATAAAACTAATTACAAAGTCTCAGAAGATGGCAATAATTGATGTATTCTCTAACCATGCACTTACAATATGAAATTAAGTTGTCCTGTCACAGGACCAGCCACAGCAATGCACTCTCATGTACTAGTAGGGTTAACACCTCTGTAACTTCAGGGCAAAAACCTCTTTTTACCAAAAACTACTACTTCTCTATAAGCATAAGCCATCTGTGCTAACAACTGGGTTCTTCAGCAAGGAGATCTGTATTTACACTCTGTTTTGTAGCCTGTTCTGCAGAAATGCAACTTTTCCAGTTTTGCATGGTCTTTTTTAAAGTCAGCCTAACCTGACCTTCATGTGGCACTGTGTAATTATGAGTTTCTGCTTCTCCTTTACCTTCCACAGCTTCTCCCCCTCTCTCTTGGTGTTTTGCAATCACTGTGGGGAGTGATTTCAACCACAACTAACAGCCATATCACTGCTTCTCCCCTGTGGGTAGCTCTGCAGTGCGGGTAGACAACTCCCTGGGCCGTTCTCAGCCAAAACCCAACGCCCACCCCATGTGTTTATCTTTTCAAACACATATCCCTGCCTGGCTCAGCATCTGCCCAAGCAAGGCAAGCTGGAGAGTGGTGGTTTAGATGATGATTTAGATGATGAAAACCAGAGCAGGGCAGTTCTTGTGATGGTTTTTTTTGCTTCTGTTTCCCTTGCTCTGCTTCCCTTGCCCCTGCACTCCTTGATCTTCCAGCCTGTCACGGGCAAACTTTGTGTGTCCACGTCCCAAAAGTGTTTATTCATCCTATTTTGGGCTTCTGGAGAAAGAGACCCCACTAAGCAAAGTTTTCCAAGAAAGTTTTCATTGTGAAACATTCAGCAGAAATGAAAAACAGGTTTTCCATTCTACCTGAAACAGCAGTTTAAAAAAAAATTGCAGATTTTTTTTAATGTCATTTGTTTGTTTTCATTTCATATATTCATTTAGCTCAAACAATATTGATAGCTATCTTTGAATCCTGGTAAGACACAGTGCTAAATCAATATTTCTAAAGTATTTTTTTAGGAAAGGCTTCAAGTTCTGCATGAGGGAACCTACAAAGTGCAGTGTAGTCATACTTCAGTTATTGCTATACAGAGCAGCAATTAAAATTTGCACAGGGACCATGCAGCAGTCACAGTTATCATTTTCACATCACTGAAGCCAAAAACCAGGGAGGAGTATTACTATTACCCCATCTGCTCATCTGAGGAATCTCCAGATTTTGCTCTTTCTAAACAGCTGCAGACACCCCCGTGCTCTCTCCTCCTGCCATGGCTAGTACAGAAAAACATTTCTATTCATTTTTTGTTGTTTTGCTTGGTTTCTTGAAAGCCCAGACTGAAGCAAATTCTCTTTTTGACCCTTCTTTAGCAGACATTCCCCAGGTGGAAACAATCAGACAGTATTTTCTCACAAGTACTCAGGTTAGCTAATATAAATTTAAATATTTTTATATTGTTCTTTTTTAGGAGAACAATGTCTGAATCACTGAGGTAACCCTCAGACTATGGACACATATGCAGAACGTATTCATTGTGATTCTTGTCCACTTTAAAAGTAAATATGGTATAAATACAAATTATTATATATACATATAAAATCTGTTTTAGCAATACAAGGTTGGCAACAGCAAAATTGGCTCATTTACTAGGAATTACAGGATCTATGCAAATTTCCCAAAACTTAAATTGGTGTACAGAGAAAACTTTTGCTGTGTATGTTGGAAGGCTTTTGTTTAAAAACATCTCAGTTATTGAAATGCTTTCCACATTTTGAAGAGGTGAGCCCAAGAGGTGTAGTCTGTTGGGTCTGTAAGTTGTGTACAAGCCCCATATACACAATTTATGCTGACTGCAAAAAAAATTAGTAAATTAATAAATTGCAGCTACAGTGGCATTTTGAACCCATGTGGAAAGTACTTCTGATGTATTTTACAGGTGTGTCAGAGGCAGGGCTGAGTCACACGGGTAAACACCACATTCCTTTTTTTTGTTTGCTTGTTTGGAGCTGTCCTGAGTAAAGAGGAACAGTGCTAATATTCAGTTTCATCAGCCCAGGCACAGTTTGAACACCCATCATTTACTCTCTTCCTTTTTCAGACTAATCCAGCAGGAAGAATTCAATCACACAAGCACCAGAAAGAAATCTCAGATATAAAAAAATTGCAGGGAAATCTGGCAGCAGCAATCATTACTTATTTATTTATGGAAGCTAGTCTTGCTGTTGAAACCAACTCAAGTTTATATTTTTTTATAATGAGATATTAATAGATTCAACTATTATAATTTTATGCACATAGAAAATGCTACATCAATTTTTTTTCAATTAGGTGGAAGCAGCAACCTGAAAACACAGACTGGTGGAAAATAAGCATGGAATCAGCAAGATCAACATTTAGTTTTTCCACTGGGTAATTACAACAAGAAGACTGATCTGGCCAGCTGCTTCCATTACAATATTTGTTTCCATTAATATTTTTTAATAGTATTGGGCAATCTTGTCTGCTAAATAAGCACCATTTAGTTTAATTTCATGTGGTAGACCAGGAAGCTAAAATGCAATGGTTTCAACAAAAAAAGATTAATCTTGAGGCTTCTGAGGGGGAAAGGAAGGCCTCCTTACAGTTTGGATTTTTAATATACATCCTTTTGATTTGGGAGGTGAAATAGAACGTATCACACCCATACCTCCGTTGGGAGAGAAAAGTGCTTTGCTTCAGGCAGACCAACTGCACAACAAATATAGTGGGGTGGGAAGGGATGATGCCACAATTTTTTATAATGCAATAAAAACTCCTTGATTTAAAACCAAGCACCAAACTAAATTCTGGAAGCAGACAGAACCAAAGCCAGCACTAAACACCTGCAGAGGGCTCAGATTGTCCAACAATAAAAACTCCAAACTTTGTCTCTTGTACTGCCTGTGAACACAGATCCTTTCACACCAGTGCCAGCTGCAGTGTAAAATTACCCTGGGTTATAATCCTACTGTACTGGCAATTTTATGTTCCAGCAGGTGCTGTAAATTTTTTTTACCAGCTGCTATCACTCTTGTTGCCCAGCTTTTCTATTTTCCAGTGGAAAAGGAGCAAATTCTAGTAAATGGCAGGGAAGGAAAAACCAGAGATAATGGTTTGTGTCAGCAAAGGCACCATGTGGGAAAAGCAGGAGCTCCCAACTATGACTTAATTACTTTAGCTATATACACCCCTGTGACTGGAATATATTCTTTTTGCAGTTTGAAGCGCTGTCACCTAGCAGTGGGAATTTGGAAAAGGATTCCTGTTTTTCCTGAAGAATTAACGTTGAACCTGAAAGTGAGTGCCTCTCACTGGCAGCAAAAACTTCATGAGCCACACTGACATCAGCCAAGGAATATGAAAATGCAGAGTCCAAAGTTGGGCTGACTCCACCTGAAGAATTGCACTCCGAGTCCTGAAATGAGCAAACTCACAAAATCATGGAATCACTTAGGTTGGAAATGAGCTCTGAGGTCATCGAGTCCAGCCCATGACTGAACACCACCTTGTCACCCAGGCCATGGCACTGAGTGCCACTTCCAGCCTTTCCTTTCCTCCAGGGACAGTGACTCCACCAGCTCCCTGGGCAGCCCCTTCTGCCCTTTCATCCTGTAGCTGGGAGATCCCTGGATACCAAATTCCTTCAAAGCAGCCCCACACTGGGTGCTTAGGCAGCAGCTGGAGCCAACGTTGTTTTTAAGCCACAGCGAGCAGGCTGTGAGTGAGGGAGAAGTGAATTCGGGGTAGGAAGCATCCGACACAGCAAAATTACTTATTTAATTAAGGGGTTTATAGCTGCAGCTGAAAATGAGCCCAGGGGTGCCCAGGCGGCCAAGAGCCGATGGCCCCTGGGCTGTGCCAGCCGTGGGGTGGCAGCAGGAGCGGGGCAGTGCCCGTCCCTGTGCTGGCCCTGCTGAGGCCACACCTCGAGTGCTGTGTCACCTCTGGGCCCCCACACAGGGAATGGAGGGGCTGGAGCGTGGCCAGAGAAGGGAACGGAGCTGGGAAGGGGCTGGAGCCCCAGGAGAGGCTGAGGGAGCTGGGAAGGGGCTCAGCCTGGAGAAAAGGAGGCTCAGGGGGGACCTTGTGGCTCTGCACAACTCCTGCCAGGAGGGGACAGCCGGGGGGGTCGGGCTGTGCTCCAGGGAACAAGGGCAAGAGGAAATGGCCTGAAACTGTGCTGGGGGAGTTAGGTTGGACATCAGGAGGAATTTCTTCCTAGAAAGGGTGGCCAGGCACTGGAACAGGCTGCCCAGGGACGTAGTGGAGTTACCATCCCGGAGGTGCTTAAGGAAAGCCTGCACGGCGCTCAGTGCCACGCTCTTGTTGACAGGGTGGTGTCCGGCCGTACGCTGGGGTCGATCACCCCCACCTGATTTATCCCGCGAGTCTGTAATTTACAGCCACACCGCCGAACCAGTGCCTCTCCCCGGGAGCGCTCGGCCAGGCGAGGGGGGCCGCGGGCGGCCGTGCGGGGACCCCCGGGCGCGGCGGCGGGAGGGGACGCGGGGCGCGGGTCCCTTTGTCCGGAGCCATGGGCGGGAACGGGGGGCGGGAATCAGGGGCGGGAACGCGCGCGGGGCGTGGGCGTGGCTCGGTGGGCGTGGCCTCACTGGCGCGCCCGCCGGCCGTTGGCGGGTTTTGAATTTAGCCCGCGGCAGAAGGCGGCTCGCGATTGGCCGGCGCGCGGTCACGTGGGCGGGAGGGCCGCGAGCGCGGTCCGGCGGGGCGGGCGCGCGGCCATATTGGATCGGTGCGGAGCCGGCGGAGGAGGAGGAGGCGGCGGCGGTCGGTCCATCCGTCCGTGCGTCCGCCTGTCCGTCGGTCCCCGCCCGCTACCCGCCCCGCCGGTGCCGTCTCCCCGCGCCCGCGCTCCATGGCCGACCCCACGCCGCCGCGGACCCGCGGCCCAGGCGTCGCTGCGATGCCGCAGAGCCCGACGCGCATCTCCCGCCTGCAGGAGAAGGAGGAGCTGCGGCAGCTGAACGACCGCCTGGCCGTGTACATCGACAAGGTGCGGAGCCTGGAGACGGAGAACAGCGCGCTGCAGCTGCAGGTGACCCAGCGAGAGGAGGTGCGGGGCCGCGAGGTCACCGGGCTCAAGGCGATCTACGAGGCGGAGCTGGCGGACGCGCGGCGGGCGCTGGACGACACGGCGCGGGAGCGCGCCAAGCTGCAGATCGAGCTGGGCAAGCTGCGCGCCGAGCACGAGCAGCTGCTGGGCAGGTGGGCAGCGGGGAAAGAAAGAGCCGGGAAGCATCCGTGGGGTGGCGGGATGGAGATGGGGATGCGGGCGGAGCGCTGGCGGAGGCACCGGCGGTGCGCGCCCTGCGCTGCCGCCCGCCC
>VYZP01019897.1:0-15330 GCA_013400635.1 Hypocryptadius cinnamomeus
CAAGCCATTCCTGTATAAAACTCTCCACAGTTGTTGAATACCTCACCCTCCTCCTCATCTATTACCAGTTTACCAGCACTATTTACTGGGGGGCAGGAGGAGGGTGAAGGAGTGTACACCTTCGTTGACCATTCTTTTGTGGTTAATGTACCCACAGAAGACTTCCGGCTCTAACACAATTCCTAAGCTGAGGGGAAGAGGCTGATAATAAGTTGTTTTCAACCAATTTATCTTCCTCTTTCCAGCACAGAATGAGCATAGCTGTCTATCCAATTGCTTCAATTTACAGAGGGAGGAGAGACACCTGTGGGAATCAGCTGACAGGGTGGCTTTGGGGCGAGCCAAAAGCAAGAGCTGAATGAGCTCTGGCTGGGACCACAGCACACACCCACAGCCAACTCAGCACCCAGCTCCACTCTCAGTGTAAAACCACTATATATATTGGAAAAAAACAAGCTTTTTTCTTACTTTTTTAGGTAAGAATAATAACCTTATTATAAATGTACAAAATAAAATTTTTAATAACCCTTTTCCTCCCCACTCCCAGCAATGACATCACCAGGAAGTTTATTAATGTTCTGCAGAGCTTTAAGGACAGTGTTATTTGATAAGGTGCATTTAAAACACGTTTGATTACAATCTACAGCAAAGTGAGAAGTTACTAGACATCTGTCATATAATTGCACTGTCATTAATTAATTTTATCAAAATGCTACTGCTTTTGTGATATTGCTGGAAAGTTTATTTTAAACTAGTATGAAAGAAAATGTTTTTGCATTACCACCAGCTGTTATGGAAACTTTTGAATTCTGCTTAAAATAAAACTGGAAATGAAATATTCTTGTTTTGCCTTCTGATGTTGCTAAAATCAGTTAAAATAAAAGACATGGATGGTTGATATTATGATTAAGAACAGGAGAAAACCAGCAACAAGGATAAGAAAGAAGGAATGTCATGTTCTGGCTAGCCTTGGATAGTTGGTAAGAATTCTTAGGTAAGAATCCTCAGCACATATTAGAGTCAGGTTTTTTTAAAATCCTTCCCTAGATAGTAAGATTTTTTTAGATAAATTCAGCACCATGGATGCTTGATATGCAGCCTCCCAATTGAAACATCTGGCCTAACAAAGGCGTAAGAAGCTTTGTGTCTCTAAGCCTCTGACCGAGTTCAGCAATGATCACAGACTTACCATATGGCTGATGTTAAAAAGAAATATCACTTGTTCAGTGATCACCACTTATCCCTTGCTCTGACTGAGACAACAATTTTGTGGAGAAAACAAGGGTTCAGGGGCACTGAGAAAGAAAGAAGGAGGTAGGAAACTGTAAGTAATTTCATGTATTTAAAAAAAAATAAATAAAAAATTCTTATGGTGTTATTTAGGAACACGGCCCAGACTAAGATAGCTTGCTCGAGAAGAAATAGTAGGGGCTGGCAGTAAGAGGACATTCTTTCTATGTCCATTCTTTCTGATTTACCACCCAGAGAGAAACATAAGGCCAGCTTCAGGCAGAGGCAAAATACGTAGATGTCCACACTGGCAGACTGTTCTAGTCAGAGATGTCCTGGCTGCCAGCTCTCCTCAATGGCACTGTCCTGAGGTGATGACCTTGCTGTCATTACTGCCACCAGCAACAGCCTGTGTGCCTGGGACAGGGCAGTGGAAACAGAGGGAGGTGCTCCCACTCTTGCCCCACACTGCAGCAGACAGAGATTTTTCTCTTGTACTTAGAGCCAAAAATACTCAGTTTTGTCAGAATTAACAAGCAGCATTGATCTGGTTCTGATGATGAAGAATTTTCTTTACCAGTAGTGCTGAGAAGTAACAGATCCCAGCCTAGGGATCACAGTAAGCCTGGCCTATCCACAGCACACAACTCTGCTGTACCACCCCTGGCTTTTCCTTGCCCTCTGCATCCCTTACCCCAGGTTTGTGAATCTTCCAGCCTTACTCCAAATTGCCTTCTCACTCTGTTTTGGCTCCTGCTTTTCTTCTCCACCTCGGATAAACCTTTCCTTTCATCTTATCTTGAAGAAATTCTTTCCTTTTCCATTAGGTCTTCTGATGCATCTCCTGCTGCCTTCACTGCTCTCTGCCAATCCCCAAGCACTATTTTCCCACAGACTCTGAACTCCCAAGTGGGTCATGTTTGAAACTCTTATTATGGTTCAGCAACCTAAAAACAGTTCAGTAATAGGCAGTACTTGGCTGAACTCAAATCCAAAGCACAGATAATACTCTGCTGCTTCTTACTTATTTTCTGAGGTAACACAACAATATATATTGTCAAAATTTTTGGACCCTGTAGGCCCTTCTACTTTTATATCAAATAACCCTTTTGTTCTTTCCAGAGCCTGTTGAATAAGAATTTTTCATGCTTATTTCAACCTCTAGACATTAATCTTCTGAACTTTCATCAATAATTGCAGGATCCTGTAATAAATGATGCATCAATGACTTACAATCTGTGAGAACAGTTTCTTAAAAGACACTATGGAAGGGGGACTATCAATGGGTTTCCATCCTGACAAAATAAGCATACTTGCGGATGCTGCCTTACATTTTCTTATGATTTCCATTTTAATTTCTTATAATTTCCAATTTAATTTACAATTCTGCTTGTTTGGATTTTTAAATAAAAGCTGTATATCAAAAGCTGCAGCTGAAACCATGAATGTGACCGACAGTATGCTCTCTGTGTGCCAAAAGAACTCAGAGATTCTCAGAGATATAATGTGAATTAATGTAATGTGTAGATTTTTTTTTTTTGTGAACAAAGTTTAAATGTTTTTACCAAAAAACCCACAAACAATTAAAAAAAAACCCAAAACAAAAAAACCCCACAACCAACCAACCAAAAAAACGCAACCCAACAGAACTGTTGTTCAAACTAATTGTTACATTTTCTTCTTACTGTTTACTCACAAATTTTATTAATGTTAATGATTGCTTAATGATTGTATTTATTAAAGAGGGGATATACCTACTTCCATAAATAGATTTATCTAATGGAACTATACTTTGGCTTTAAGTACACTGCTGGAACAGAGCCAAAATCATAAATCCCATCACCTTCTTTAGCTCAGTATGAAATTCCAGGTTGTTCTCACCTTGAGGACCTCACTGAGCACTGCAGCTCCTTGTGTATTTGCTCCCCACGTTGCCTTTTGTGCCATTGATTTCTAAGCAGAAAAGCAGAGCATGCCCAACAACACGGTGTCTGTGTACCAAGTTCATTTGGTTTAACTATTTGGGACCTTCATGTGGTAGAGAGCCCTCACAGATGACCAGGATATTTATAAAAAATATTAGATGCAGCTCCTGTTGACATTTAGAAAAACATGCTTGTCTCTCATATCTAAATAGCAACCTGGCATCTTGGGAACAAAGTGGATTACAAAATAAACCAGACTGAAAATTTCACTGAAAATTCTCACAGGGAATTGTATAAACCGCTCTTAAAGCTGCCTGCAAACATACATAAGAAGGTGTAGATTAGTGGCTTGAAAATCTTCTCTAGCCCCAAAATAAGGATTAAATTTGTGAAAAAGATATCTGAATTGAAGAAATTTTCCAGTGGAAAAAGTGTAAGGGATATGATAATGAATTTTCCTGTAGTGCTCCTGCCACTGTCTCTGACTGGAAAAGGGAACCCCAGTGGGGATGTGAGCCAGACTCTGCCAGCTGCTCCAGGGGCCAGAGAACAGAGTGAACTTCATGCTATGCTCTAGAAATCTTTGAACTTTACTCTGAACATCATGTAGGGCTTCTTCAATTCATAATCAAGTAATCAATTGGAATTATTTCTATTCTACTGAGAAGAACATGGCACAAGGCTATTTGAAAAATGGCTTTACTAAAGAACTTGATTAAGAGTAGACAAGGTTTCTGTAGATTTAGCCCCATATTTTATTATTGTGGACACCATCCAAATATGCCCCACAAACTCAAAAATTTATTATTGATTTAGGGAGTATGTAAATGTCACATGTATTATATTTAATACTTGCCTTTTCCTTCTTTGATCTTCTCAGCTTGACAACAACAGGTCATTTTTTATAAAGCTGTACAAATATTTAAAGGATGTTATCTCAGGACAACCAAATCACCTGATGTTTCTAATTCTTTTACTGCAGTCTCAAGTTGGCAGTAAACTGAGCTGCTTTTTCATCAAGACTTTGTGCAGAACAAAAATATGTGCATAATACATACAAAGACATGGTAAAGGAATATCAAAACATGTCATTTAGACCCAATGACAACATCTGATCTGACAAAATATCTGAACAGTTAATGTAAAATTTCTGATTTTATTAGATAATGAGGTACCTTCTAGCAATATGAATGGACTGATCCCAAGGTCACTGTGGAGCCTACACTTCACCAGTATCACTTCCACATTTTAAATGGGTTGAAGTGGGATTACAGAACTCACAGAAGAAAAGAAGCTGGTGGCTTATTCACCTCTAGAAGTTATTCAGCACTGGAACAGCTCCTAATCTTAACAAGAGAGATGAAATTGTGATGTGTGCTTCTGTTGTGCTGAATAACTGCAGTGAAATACACTCTCTGATTATGAATGGGTTTTATGTGGTTCATCTTTTCTCATTCTGAAGTTTAAATTGAAATGACCAAGAAGAAAGAAGGCTATCAATCCTACAATATCCTTTCTCACTGCCAATGGCACCCCAACACCAATGAAATATGGTGAATTCTCACTTTTCACTTCAGTAGCAGTGGATAATATCCTTAAAAGAATGGAAATAGATATTTTCAGGTTTAACAGAGACACTGACTAGACAAAAATGTAATCACAGGTCTGAAATATGTGTATGTTGTACTTCAAAATACTTAGATCGTGTCTTCAAAAAAAGCACAATAACTCAATTTTTAATATAGCTTTGGTTTTGTCACACATGTAAGAAATGTGACTGTCATGTCAAATGTGACTCAGTTCAGCATGCCCATGAAAAGACCTGTAATGGAAGACAAAGGTTAGCTCCTAAAAGGCAAAGGAACATGTTGTACATTTGTATTCAGAGAAAATATGTTGGGTTTTCTTCTATTTCCTAAGGCAGTGATTTCAGTAATTTGAAAGCACTACAAAAATATGCCACACGCTACTTGAAAAAATGGCACCTCAATCCTGAAAATTAATCCATCAGGAGCAATCTTGAGGAGCACAAATCTCTGCCAAGCACATCCACAATGCATCGATTTTCTCATTCAAAGATAATGTATTTATACAATTAAAAACATTAAAGGGTTTTTGTCTAGTCTAAGGCTGCTACATTTTTCCACTTAAACTAAAAATAAGCTTGTAAAACAAATCTCTTTGGTTTTTAGTTGTCTTTTTATTCTTTTTTTTTAAGTTTGCTACTTAATGGTTTGATCCACTTTTCCATACATTTTTATCCAAATATACCCTTCTTATCTACTTCTGCCTTAACAAGCCCCATGCTGCAGTTTGCAGACATTTTTGACTTCCATTCAATCTCTGGATTTGTTTGTTCAGCACCTACAGTATCTAAAATTCATGATTTCTCAACTCTTTATCAACATACTTGTTTAAAGAAAAATATAAAATGTGTATTACATCTAACAGGTCCCCAAACCAATCTGTTCTCCTGGAGACTGGAACAACAGGAAGGCAGAAACTATTTTTATGAGATTATCTTATTTTCCAGTATTTGTTTCATCCCTGTGTGCAAAGAATCTCCAAGACAAGAGGGGCAAAGAAAATTGCAAGAAAGTGGAGTGGTAGATTCATAGCAAAAAATTTCTTTCTCCATTAAGCAATTTTTTCTTTTTTTAAATTTCATGGAGCCAACTTGACCAAACACAAGAGTGCAGCTTACATCTCAGTTGAAGAATCACAACCATTAGACCTATTAAAAGCATAGAGAAACTGGATTAGTGAAAAAGATGTCTGGCATAGTTTTACAATTAAAAAAACTATTTTGTTAAATGCACAGAAGCACTTCCTAACCACCAACTATCCATGCAATTGTTGCGGTGGAACCCTCGGGGCTCTTGAGGACGGGTGAAGAGACAGGAATCCCAACTCCATGTTTTAGAAGGCTGGTTTATTATATTATGATATATATTATATTAAAATACTATATTAAAGCTATACAAAAAAGAATAGAGAGAAAAGATCCATCAGAAGGCTAGCAAGAACAAGAATGGAATGAATAACAAAATCCTGNTAGAGAAAAAAATAAAAGGGCATTTGAAAGCTAATAATGCTTTATTATGGAAAGGTCTTTGCCTTCCAAAGGCAGAAGAACATTCCTGCAGCCATTACTCATTCTAGGAGATGCTGCCCTGCCCAGTTGTGAAGGCAATGGTGATGCTTGTGCCACTGGCATGGGGCTGGGGCTCAGCTCTGAGCTGGATCACCACAGCACCAGAGCTAACAGCCCGTGGGCGTTTGCCACTTTTACACAGCCCCCTTACACTGGGGCCAAAGCTCTCCCCATTTCCACAGCAAGATGTTTTATGGACAAATCAACTAATTAACTGTTGTCAGAAGAGGTTTTTGAATTTACTGCAATAATTCAGTCATGTCTGATTAATTTCCCAATTTCAAACACTATTGAGCCAAGCTCAAAAGAAGGAGCCTGCACGGTGGGGGCTCTGGAAGCACCTGCATGTGTGTGCAGGTGGCCCAAACAGAACCACCCATAAGCAGGAGGATGGAAGAGCAAGTGACACCATGTGGAACATTTAGGTATCAAAACAACCCCCTAACATTTTTACACAAGTTGGATAGACTTGAGGACAACCTCGGTATTAAAATAATAATAAAGCATATCTTAGGCAGATAATCTTAAAAGAAATGTCCCTGTCCCTCTCTGATGTAGGCATGTGCTGCTGCAAAGCACTAATTTCACCTGCAGGTTGGCAAGGGGCTGCAATAAATACCTCCAGGCAGGCAGATTTGTGTTTCACCTTGCAGAGTTCTCTTGGATGTGCTATGAAAAGGAATGCTATGAAATAGCTCTATTATTAAAAAAATACACTCAACTTCGACTCTCTGGATATCCACAAAATATTGTCTCTTTATTCCAGATCTTTTAAACAAACTGCTGTATTACCCCCTCCAGGGAAATGATGTTAAATGCCAAGAGGATGCATGGACTAGTAAACACACTGTCTCTCTCTAACTGAAAAGAAAAATATTAATATAGCAGCTCTACCATTAAAAACCTGCACTACAAAAAAAACAAACAAACATACACTAGTTTCTAAAACAACTTCCAATCTGCCCTGAGCTGCTGTTTGAACAAATCTTTATCACCATGATTTTATTTCAGTACATAAATGGAATCAGTTATGCTTCACTGAGCTCCTTTTCTCTCCCTCCCCTTTTTTACTTTACTTAGTGGAACTGCCTCAAATTAATAGGTTGGTTTCCATATCTTATAAATTTTGATTGTCTTTTAAATACAGAAGCATATTTGTTGCAGTTTAGATTTGTTTGGACCTAGTATATATGCAGTTCCAAAAACTCATACACAAACAGAAATGGCACACTTCTATTCCAAATAGCAGTTAATAGCTTTTTTTTCTACTGCACCCATTTGCAATGTCATATGTAATGCTCCCAATGTGATTAACAAGGCCTGCTTCCATCACTCAACTTGGATGCCCAATATAAGTTTCATTCTTATTAAAACTAGCAGCATTTGGTCTTTATTACAGTTCATTCCAAGTCCACACAAATGAAAGAAAAAGTTACATTTTAATTAAGAAGATGTGATTTAGGTTTGCTTAGGAATGACAAGAGATGGTGACAGTCCATCTGGTTTTTACATTCTGGATGACTGCTTAAACATGCAAGATTTGATATCACATGTAAAAGCATCTTCATTTGGTTTAACATAATTATGAACCCTTGTCACAAATTATGTAGAAAAAATGTTAATGAGATTGGTCCAAATATAAAAGTGTATGAAGTTTAACCCTGCCTGGATAACAAGTGCCCACTAAAGCTGTTCTATCTCTCTTCTCCTCAGCTGGACAGAGAGGAAACATGAGAGGCTCATGGGCTGAGATATGGCCAGAGAGATTGGTCACACGTTACCATCCTCGGCAAAACAAATCTGACTTGGGAAAATGAGTTTAATTTATTACCAATCAAATCTGAATAGGGTAATGAGGAATAAAACCCAATCTTAAAAAGGCCTTCCCTCCACCCTTCCATTCTTCCTGGGCTGAACCTCACGCCGAATTCTCTGCCTCCCCTCCTCAGCAGCACAGGGGGATGGGTAATGGGAGTGTGGTCAGTTCATCCCACACTGTCTCTGCCACAGTTTCCTTCCCAGGGGGAGGACTCCTCTCACTCTTCCCCTACTCCAGTGTGGGGCCCCTCCCAGAGGAAACAATTCTCCATGAACTTCTCACAGGCTGTCAGTCATTAACTACTCCAGTGTGGGTCTCTGCAGGGGTCATAAATCCTGCCAGAAAAGCTGCTCCAGCAAAGGCTTCCACGGGGTCACAGCCTCCCTTGGACAGCAACCTGCTCCAGGATGGAGTCCCCCAAGGGCTGCAGGTGGATCTCTGCTCCACCATGGACCTCCCTGGGCTGCAGGGCACAGCTGCCCCACCAGGAGCTGCCCAGGGGCTGCAGGGGAATCTGCTCTGGCACCTGGAGCACCTCCTGCCCCTCCTTCTGCACTGACCTGGAGCCTGTCACATACCCTCACCACCTGTAACA
The DNA here is from genome assembly GCA_013400635.1 of Hypocryptadius cinnamomeus. NCBI lineage: Eukaryota > Metazoa > Chordata > Aves > Passeriformes > Zosteropidae > Hypocryptadius > Hypocryptadius cinnamomeus. The sequence continues at coordinate 8,724 of VYZP01019897.1, forward strand.
AAACCAGAGCTACCTTTGAGCAAAAAGAACCAGGCTCTTTCATTCTCCTTTGAAACAAACTCTCCCTCAGGGTACAACTCAAGCAAGTGTGAGCTCATAAGAGCACCTGATGGCCTCAGCTTATCTCTCTGGCTACACCCACAGGTTTGACACATACAGGCATGACTAAGGATGGGCAGAATGCAAATTTATATTGTAATAAATGCAAATCAATGATCACACTAAGATATAAAGCACTGTGACAATATAAGCCAGAATCTCAGTGTCCCCTGTGAAATGGAAAGAATAAGACAGCAGGAAAAATCACATCACATCACACGTGATGGTGACACAAGCAGCTGGTAGGTGATTGCTTGCAGCGCATCTTGTAAAATTATCTACATTAAGAGAAATATATGTGTAAAAAAATCCCAGGTTGTTGAACCACTACAAAATAAATTAAATTGCTTAAATGGTTCTTTCAAGTGCTTAGCATACTTTTGTGGGCAATAAAAATAATTAATTATAATGCCAAGAGCAGGTGAAATACTTTTCATTTCTCACAGCCAGTAACATCCCTACTAAACAAATCTCTGTTTACCAGATAGAAATACACCATCTAACGACAGAATGACCTACTGTGTAACTACTGGAATAAATAATGCAGAAAAAAGATTCATGCATGCCTCAAGTCAGAGAATTATTTGTTGTTTATATATTGCATTGCCAAAGGTCATCAAGTGCTATAAATCTAAACTTCACAATTCTTTAAAGAAATGTAAATTATATATTTTACCAGAAACATATAACCTTCATGTTAGAATTGTGCAGGGTCTGTATCACTTAAATCATTTAAATATTCCAGATATAGTAGGCTGTCTTTAAATATTTCATGCAACTAGGAAAATCATGTTCATATGCCTGTTGATTCCCTACAGTTCCCATGAATCAGGAATCCAAATGGTCCCATGCCCTCAAATGCAGTGGCTTATGAAATCCCATTTACCCTGCACACCTTCAATTTCATCAACAGCAGCCTCACTTACCAAACAGTTGCTTCCACTGGTGAAACACAAAACAAAATATCAAGTCCTATTTTGCTAGGAGCCAGATGTCAGTCTTTGTGAAAAATAAGCATGATAATTAGATTTGTTTGGGGGGGCTTTTTGGTCCATTTTTATTTTAAACTGAGCTATTGGGGGGAAAAAACGAGAAAGTACAAAATGTAATTTTGTGGTTTTGAAATTCTGCAAACCATAACAACTCTAGTGGAACATGGGTTAGAATAGGAGCATTTCATGTCATTGGCTGAAATGTCAGCAATGGATGCCCATGTCACTTGCTGAAAAGTGAAAACATTACATTGCTTCAATTACAGCCACAAGAGTAGGAAACAAGTAAACAGCTGTGTTTACACTCCCTTCAACTGAACACAAAAATCTTGTGGAGAGCTACCAAAGTCATAAACCAGCTATGAGTGTCCATCCATATATTTCCAACCGAGCAAAAAGGGACATAATTTAACCTCAAACATGGGTCCCACAGCATGAACTTGACTGTTTGAACAGCTCCTGACAGCTCACAGAGATGCTGCAGGAGGAACAAGGCCTGCTGAGAAACCTCTGAGCTGTCATGTTGAAGCACTGACGTGATACACACTCAGTTAATTTGAACACTAAAATTTTCATGGCTTTCACTTGAGATTTCTGTTATTAATTTAGTAATGAAAGAACTTTTGTGCCTCATTTGAGTAGAGCTGGTAATTATGAAGTAATGAAAGGCAAGGCATGCATGGGCTATCTTTGCCTGTGATCAGTAGATCTGCTGCCTCTGACGATGACCATAGGACTGGCACAGAAAAAGATCCCTGGGGTGTGTGTCAGCAGGTAGATGTTCAATTCTTGTCCTGCTCCAAAAAGGATGTGTTTTTATGCAGCCTACATTAAAATGTCTATTTGAAAGCAGGCTGAAGGAATCTGATGCTTCCTTATACAGTTGATGTTTTAGAGATTAAAACACATAAAGTATAAAAATGTGTCTCAATTTTTTGAAAGAATTTTTTGAAAAACACAATCATAATGAACTCTATTGACTGAAAATGCAATTATGGGTTCAAATAATTTCAGACAGACATTGTCTACGACTAATCTTTAATAGTTATTAGCCATTTGTTTAGTTATTTGGTTAGTTGAAAAGACACTCAAATTTGTAACAAATAATGATAAAAATGTTCTGACCTCAAGAAAAACACAGCAGAATATGCAATTAATTATGTGCTTTGCAGCTAAAGACACTGTAGGTATAACAGAACATATATAATTCCACAAGTATGGTCTAAGGGATTGGGGTTTTTTCAAATCCAGAGTAGAGAAGGCTGCAGGGACCTCATCCTGTTAATAAATATCAAAAGGGTGATCAAGAAGAGAGCTCTCTACTGAAGTGTAGAAGAGAGGTGATGGGCATAACTTGAAACAGAGGGATCCCACTGGGTATAAGAAAAAATAAAATCACTCTGAGGATAACTAAGCAGTGGAAGAGGATTCCCAGAGGCTGCAAGTTCCCATTCTCGGACTTTCCAAGACCCATTTGGACAAAGCCTTGAGAAACCTGCTCTGAATTCAGTGTTGCTTCTGCTTTGAGCACATGGACTCTTGAGACCTTTCCCACCTGGGTGAATATATGTTGCTAAAATTACCTGATGAAGTTACAGTTTTCAGCTAAGAATTCCAATCTGTTCAAGGGCTGGCCAGAAGAATACATTTACATAAGAAAAGTGCAGGTATAGTTTTTCTCTTGTGCTTTTAGCAAAGGCAGAAGAAGATAACATGTATATTAGTTTCTATATAAAAAGAGTAAGGTGATATAAAGACTGCTTCCCTCCCAAGGCTTTAAAAAATCCTTAAAGAAACAAGGCAAAGATTTAGATAAATGGCTGACAAAAGAGACATGCAACAACTGCAATTCAGGATAAAGGTTGGTATTCAGTCCCTGGGAGATTTTGTTCATCAGGTTTACATTACAGAAAGACAGCTGCCAGGAATTGTCACATAATGCATTTGAGATCTACAAATAAGATCTAGTGAAAATAACTGCTTTCCAATATTATTTATAATAAATATATTTCAAGCTTAATGGAGAGTTAAAGCTAAAACTATGGTACAGACATGTGTTTGTAGACAACTTGATCTAAACAATACTGTACCCAAAGTCTGCCTGGTTAAATTGAATTCTTTCTGTTTGCTCTTCTAGTGACAGAATGCTTTTGTATTGGACTCAGGTCTGCTTCCATGTAAGTCACTGACAAAAGTTTCAGTGACTTTAAGGGAACAGACTGGGCCCTCATTCCTGAATCACTTTTCATGAATATTAGAACATGTGGAAAGGAGGTACATCTGTTAATCTAAAATGGAAGACTCAGGAGCTGTTGTCCTGGAGATCATCAAGCATCTCAGGCAATGAAGATGCCATCCATGAAGAAGCAGTTCTGCTCAGCCCACTATTTGTTTGTTGATTCATATTTAGGTCCTAAATTAGGGGACACATACACTGGGCCATAGTTGCTGAAGGTTTGACTCTGGTTACAAGATCTGAGCTCACAACATAGTTGCTTAAATGTGACATAAAATCACTCCTTCAGGTGCCAGCAGTCAATGGCTACAGTTTTGAACTCCTAGTACTGCAGCATAAACTCAGTTGCTTTTCTGGATAAAATAATGACAGTGACTGAACTGGCCTGGGACAGAGAAGGTGTCACCACTTGGTTCATGCACTTAAGTGCCGAAGCATTTGCTTCCCCAATCCTGAAGAGCTGGTTCAAAAGCGAATATATGATTTTCAGGTAAATACTGGAGAAGATTTATTTCATATTTTTGATAATTTTCAACACAATTATTGACTTACTTATACCATACAGCTATTCTTACATCCTTCACTGGGTCAGAGTAGGTGAGAAAATTAATCAGCTCAGATACTTAGGTTAAAGCAAAACTGCTTAATGATATTAAATTTTTGGCATAATCCATCAAGATCTTTTCCTGAATGACCACTTGGTCAACAGGGTCCTAGTTATAGCACCCATACAAGAAGCCTCTGTTCATTTCAGTCCTGACCTGATCAAGTTTGATACCCAAGCCCTGAGAAAAGGAGCTGCAACCTCACTTTTGCTGTGGGTTTCAACCAGGAACAGATGTGTTCAGCTGCTGCAGGACTTGGCTTAACTAGAGACAGAATCAGAAAGATCTTAGTCTTGTCCTTTCCCCAATTGCTTCTTTTTCAAACCTTATGTAATAATAACAGACATTTGCCAGGGGCAGGGACATGCCTTAGGAGGCCACAGACTATAAAAAAAAATTAACGGGGTAGCTTCCAATACCAGCATAATTTGGTACTCGTATTGATTTAGGAAAATTGGGCAAAAATACCCTTGATGCAAAACCCACTCTTCCTTCTCATTGCTTTTTTTGAGAAAAGAGCAGCTCAATTCAGATCCAAACCAGCTCAAATTTAACTTTTTTCACTCTATTGCTTCAAAATTTTACACATAATGATACTCGTGTTCATTTATATATTATGGATCTGGATTTATTTGAAATTGCAAAGGTTAGAGACAGCATTGGTTCATATCTACTCCACAATAAGGTGGAATTTTATACGTATATTTTTTAAGGTGGGCTATTATAAGCATAAATAGTTTTAATGAAAATATTTTCCTTTCTGTTCTTATCCCCGCCTCAAAATTTTAAAAATTCCTGTTCCCATGATGTTCTCCTTTTATTTTTCCATAATGGTAATAACATACTCACTGCTTGAGATGGCTTTTGTAGCTCCAGCTGCACTTCGGCATTTAATAAACTATAAAAGCCATTTATTGCTTCATGGACTCAATCTCCAGGAACATTATCACTTAACTATATGATTGCCCAAAGCAACAAAAGGAAAGCTGTCTATACAGTAGATATATGCCCCATTCATCTTTTTGTTTAGCTCTACTATCCAAAAGCAAATTATGGCTTTTCTGTACCACTAGTAATGTACCTTTACAAAATCAGTGAAAGAAAATGCACATACTGTGCTCACACTAAAACTATTTTTAGGGAAAACCACCAGCTGGTAACTTCAGCTCTCAAATTATCAAAAAGATAAAAAAGAAGGAAAAAAAAAAAAAAAAAAAGGAAAGCAACCCGGATGTTTTATAGGCATAGAAACCACAACGGTGCCATCCCAGTGCTCACCGCTGAGCCAAAAGTAGGAAATGTTTCTCTCTCATTTGAATTTTTTTTTTTCAATATTGAACATTCTGTCCTCTGCCATTGCATTTCTCAATTATTCAGTGCTGCTTTTCAAGTTGGCATTTGTCTTTGCTATACAGAATAATTTACTATCATCAGCAAATTTCACTGTAATTTTCCAGATGATTCATGACCAGGTAAAAACCCACCATTTAAAAAAAAAATCTACCACAGAATACCCTCTAATATGAAAATCATATTCCTGTCCAGTTTCCTGAATGTTTTTAGCCAGTGCAAGCATGTCCTCTTTTATCTGATTCTTTCCTTCTTTTTCTGTAGCATTGCCTACTGTCACCTCAACATGAGGCAGATCCCGTGTCTCTGTGAAGGAGACCATTAAAAAAAAAAATTACCTCATTAGTCTTATCTGCTTTAACTCCTACAAAACAAGGCTCTAGCACACAAAGGCTGTATCCTGTACCCCTTCCCATTGGAATCTTTCTCTGAGGACCTTGCAAGTTCAGTCTTACATCATATTCCAAACACTGCACACCTCTGCACAACACAAGCAGAGTCTTTGCTTCTCTTTGCTGCTTACTTAGCTTCCACATGTGTACTGTGTCTCATAAGCCTTTTGATCCTAATGAAATAACGTGACTCCTACCAAATAATTGCCTACTTGATTCTTTTGGGACCTCCAAGTCTTAATGAAAAATTTCAGTTTTCTTGAATGTTAAAAAAAGGAAGTTTTCTCTCCAAAGAAACCTGAAGAAAGTCCTTCAGTACAGTAACTCAATTTTTGCTTACCCAACTCTGATCATATTCCTGTCAATAACTTTTCACAAGTTGTTTTCACTAATCACCTACTGAATCTTAGTGATCAAAAAAATTCAAAGCAACTGTTCAGCTTTTGACAAGAGTGAAGGAGGTTCGAAACCATTCACTTGACACGTGGCACCTTCATGTCATATTTGGTTTTTCTCTACGAAATTTTCATTTTCTTTCAAAAGCTGATTAATTGCAACACAGTCTTGACCACTTGTGAAAAATGGTGAATAGTTTTATAAATCGAATCACTTATTTTTATTATGTAGAATTCAATAAATCTGAATAACCATTCATCAGTTTAAAACTATCAAAAGAAGAAACAGAAACTTAACATATTTCACTTATTTTTTCACACAGCAGTACTGTGGTTTGCTTGGTTGGTTGAGGTGTGAGGTTTTTTTCAGTTTTGGTGGCTTTTTTTCTCTTAACAGTACTTGTATAATGTTTCATTCCTGCTCCTTCCATAACTGCACTAAAAATGATGTATAAACTGACAGGAATCACTCTGCCTATTGCTGAAATTCACTGTGATAAAAGGCAACAGATGTTGAACAGCACAAATCAGCCACTGA